>DWEE01000499.1:0-16893 GCA_018245755.1 Parelbella macleannani | reverse complement strand
ATATTACTTTAAATATTTTTAATTTAAATTAAATATAAACGTAAAATATCAATGTGTAACGCTTGAAGCACAGGCGAACATTTATTTTCGTGATAAAATTCATATAATAAACTTTGTACTTCAAACATACAATTGTTGAACAGAAGTAAGAGAGATAGCGCAAGAGATATGTACAGTGAAAGGTCATACCATTTCTGTCGTTGCTATGGCATTTACGATATCTCACTTCCAGCAATATCAAACTATGACTATTTTTTGTACATTAAATTTCATTAGTATTATATCGTCAATCAAGGCCCCTTACGAAGTAGGCTGAGAACTCTAAACGTCTCTATCCTTACAGATCTGATGACCTTTTTATACATTCACCATTAGACTTTTGATTTAAAATAAATGTTAATGATAATTAATTATTATATTTATCTGCCGTCACTAGTACATTGATGTATTGAGACGCAATTTTATTCTGTAAAATATACTAACAATTAGTACACAGATCGATTCGTCTTCAACATAATATACCTACATTCTAAGTTAATTTATTCCGTTTTTTATCGCCATTAGCAACGACGAGCAAAGTACGATTGAGTTTTTTAAATATTTGTCTTACGTATTCTATGCAAAATCTTTTCAAGTTAATCATTTCATAGAACTTTAGATTAAAGTCAGTGTGAAATAATTAATGGACGTTATTGATGAATCTCCCATATTTTATCTTACATTATTAATTCAAAACTTTGTTTAATGTAGCTACAGACGTCTTCTGATGTATTTTAAATAAAATGATAATTTATAAAAATTAATTTTATATAATTAGTTTCAAGTCGTATCACAGTTATCCAAATTTTAATACGAGATTAAATAAATTGCTAATAAAAACGATGTATATAAATAAATTCATTTGTTTAATTTAGATTGCTAACGCGCGTAGGTACCCAGGAGACGGAAAAAGGAAAAGGAAAAAGGCGTGAGCAGTTTCCAAAACTGGCGTGCGTGTATAAAAGGAGATCGATGGAAAAAAAACTACGCCAAGCCAGGATTTTAATTAAAGAGATAATATTTATGACATTTTTGGTCTTCTGCCTACCCCATAAAGATCTTGCCGTGCGAATAAAACAATTATACTAATAATTTATTAACATTTCAATATATTGGGTAACCCGCTATTGTGAAACATGTCACTTAGCAATGTTTGTGTTTTATTATTTATCGAGAACCACAAGTAATTCAAAGCGAACTCGCCTATCTGTTGCCCTCAATCGCAGTCAGGGTCGTGAGATTAGGACAATAAATTCCACAATCGGAATGTACACAAAGTTCTACAAAACTTGTATATAATCGAGATATAAATTTCTTGTATTTTAATACATTTTTTATTATTTATTTAATGTTTAAAAAATATGTCTGTAAGAGAGTGAAAATAGCAGAAGATGAACGTCAAGTCCATAAAGATAGAGGTATGGTATTTGGTACTCCTTGAACACTTGGTGAAATGTAATAATATTAACTGTATCTATTTAAAAAGCGACTCACTTGTGGCGCCCTCTGGTTGAACTCCTCCTCAGTGAGCGCGACGAGCGCTGCGCCGTCCATAGCGAAGTACTCCGCGGGCACCATAGGTAAGTTAAAGTGTTGTAGTGTAAACATCACCCAAGATTTTACATCGGCTGCGCTCCAAAGCATCGGATCTGTAATAATCACCTAATTAATATCTCTGATATCACCACCTTGTACCATGCAAACTGACGGCTATTTTGGAATGGACTAACATAATATGTACTCGTATGTCGCCACTTGTGTCATTGTTACTTAATTTTGAACATAATACTCTTATGTACCAATTAAGCTGGAATTTAACACAAGTACGAAAAATGTTATAATATATTCTCATGTATGTATTTTTCTAAGACAACTCTTGTAGTAAACTACGTTCATGATATTAAAAAACAAACTAAAGTATAACACACAAGTATAATACATAAGTGTATACATACACACTTATTCGATTTTAATGATCGATATTCTATATTTGTTTAAAATGTTAAATTTACATTTTCCTCTCCACGAATCGACGTTTACGGGTCTTATATAATTTTTGCTCAATTAACTTTATGGGCCTTGATTACCCCAAATTTATATTACAAATATTTTAAAATATTAAATATGAATTTGGTAATTTGTTCACGTACAATTTGTAGACGTGAAAAAAATAACCGTAGTGATCAGCGCCAGTGATCATCAATAGCATTACGAATAGATGCCTCGAACGTTGCGTAAGCGCCTGTTCTTGTGAAGTTCTCGGAAGCCATTTTTATTTTTAATAGCTGCGCTTAAGCAGTAGCAAATGTCTACGTGGGTAACGTTTTTTCTCGCGTGTTACGATCAAAGTGACGTCATTGATGATTATTCTCACAGACATTTACGTCGACGCTACAACGTTGTGGCATTTTAAATTATGTCTCGTATATATATGTACATGATTAATAGTGAAAACGCTTGGATGACTCACCTGGCGATATGCCCAATACATTGCAGGTGTTGTCCACATCTCTCTTCGACTGCTCGATCGCCATAGAGAGAACGCGGTCGATGTCTGGAGCCACTAGAGCCTCGTCGCCTGTACCGCCTGCGCCTCCACTACTTTCTTCCATTTTGACACTACCTAGCTCCAATGGGATAGGTCTGAGATTTAAACGCTTTTGAAATGATGTGTCTTCAAGTGCAGATCTGAGTAGAATGTGATCTCTCGGCTCTTCAATTTCAAGCTTAGGTGTGATGTAACTATGTTGAACGCTGTCCTGTAATATCTGATTCTCTTTTAAAAGTTCCTCGATGTCAATGTATTCTTCGTGTTGTGGTACCGGGGAGGAGTAGTGGTGCTGGCTGCCGTAGGATACGCAGGAGCCCGATGGCGAGAGAGGATAAGGTGATGCAAACCCAGGAATAGTTAGTCGGTTTGGCTCCTCTTTGATAAAAACTGGAGAGTTGTATTGGAGGGAATTATAGGGGGAGGATGGTTGCAGCGCCACTGTGGGAATCGATCCTTCGTCTGATGATGGAGATGGTGTAGGATATCCCTCGAAGTCGTATAGGCGCTCTAAAAAGTTATTATCTTCTGGATATGGGGGTGGTGGCTTGCTGTGTGTGGGGGGAGAGTGCAGCATCTGTTCTGGAGGGGATGCAGCGCCTAGAAGGCGTAACAGATGATGGATATCTGAGGGAGATGCTGGGACTGCTCTCTCTCCTTGGGAAGCCGATGGGGGGCTGCACCCGGACCTGGGCACCGTTTGTGGCATCTGTTAACAAAGAAAATCAATATAAGACGTGGTTTAATACAATAATATTGATTTAATAGTACATGATACGCACCTAAATAATGACGTAAATAATCATTCGATTCCATTTACAAATATTTGACAAGGTAACGCCTTGGTGATAAACAATACCCTTATATGTAAAAGCTCAGTAATATTGTTTTAGCTAAATGATAACTTATGCCTTTCTGTTTAGAATGTGCTAATAGAGCATGAAACAAAACATACAATACATGAAAAAGTGCAATGAGTACTCATGAATAACGACACTGGTTTTAGCCGGTCTCAGTCAAAAAGTTCACAGGAAAATATATGGAGATTCGATTTACAAGTGCATGGTGCCGTACACTGTGAAATAAGATTGAATTGTTTGCTTAGAACAAAAGTTCATAGCTCAACTTTTTTTATTATCCAACTTGTTAAGGTACTATGAAATTGCAGAACGGTTTTAATTATAACTCATCCAATATGTGAATTCCACTCCGACCTGCACTGTTATACATAGAACCTTTAATTGATATTTACGTACACAATGAAAGTAGTAATTGTCATGTATATTCTGTTGTCCGTTAAAACATGCCACCCACTGGCCTTGCTCTATAAAAGGGCCCTTTAATTATTCCAATCGTGATCGTAAATAACTAATGTATGATTGGAATATTCGATGAGATAAATGTAATTAGCATTATTTACATGCTGATTAACAATGGGAAATCCACTCTATGGCGCTGCAGTTGTTCCATGTTCTACGAAAGCGGAACGGAATGAAAATGATTAACGTCCTTCTTATTAGAACTATAACAAAAACTACGGCACGTGTTTTCTCTAAGCATACTAATTTTCCAATCGCTAAAACCGTTCCGCAATTACACAGTACAGCACAGATGATAAAAAAAATAACAGTTTGCACTTCTTTTTCTGGTGGAACGATTTGGTCAAGTCAAAGATCTAACTATCCAAACGCCTTCAGTCATCGTACAATTACGTCATACGCGGCTGACGCAAAGCCAGATGTCTCAAACACAACATTCACTTCAGTTTCATGTTTTGTTTATTTATGTAAACGTCAAACAATTCTAAACATAGTACTGAATAACAGGAGCTAAAACTGGCACCGAATAAACATTTTTAATAATCCAAAAATAATGTCGTAACACGATCTATTTTCATAGTATTATTAATTGCAGGTCACTTATTTCAAGTTTAAAGAAGACCTTCTATTGCGCTATTGTGGCCGGCTTTACAGTAGCCCGTAATACAAAAATTTAAGCTCTCTTTTAAATTTTTTTTAATTTTTTGAAACATTTTTAAAGATACTTTTTTTAAAATTCACACCCAATACATACAATAATAAAAGTACGTTTCTATTTCTAATTTTATGATGTATTAGTCAGAGAGCAACGTTTTTTTGCATTCAAAATTTTAAAAATATTCCCAGGTAGATACGAATTTTTTATAAATACGTAGAGGGGGTATATAAAAAAACTTACTCTAAGCAGTGACAGACCCATCTTAGTAGCCGCTGAAGCCTTACTGAATGGGCCAACATTTCTCGTCATGAAAACCACTGTGGTTATACCGGTCAGTCTAGATAATCAAACATGGACTTGCATACATATGAATTTTTTTCTCCCGCCAAGAACAATGCTTTTCCCACGTTAGATCTGATAATTGCTCGTATTAATTGTACAGCTCTTTGTGGGAATATTCATTCGAGAATCACCTTCGTGAACCAGTTGTATCGATTGTTTGGTTCTTGGTTTGATCCGCTTTACTTTTTCACTTTTTTAGTATATATAGGACATTATGGGTATAATTAAAAAAGCAACAGCAAATAAAGATTCTATTTTTCTTTTATTATTAATTCGGTTATATATTTCTGGCACAGTTGTGGCCTAATTGGATGTTTCCATAATGACTAAATTCGTTATTTTGGTTTTTTATTCCATAACTTAGTACCTTAATTTAATAGCAATCTCTGCATGAAAACCTCTTTTTAATTATTAAAGAAAGGGGAAGAAGATAATTATGCGGTATTTATTAAATAGATTATAAGACAGACTATATTGTCGGTAACTTAAAACAGCAGAACGCACTAAGTTAATATATTAAATCAAGATAAAACCACACTCACTTATTACGCCAAAAGTTATTTTGGACTTCCTAAATAAATTTATAATTCGGATATCGGTCCGGCAGGGAATCGAACCTGGAATCATCTATCACTAAGATGGCATAGCGAATGTTGCGCCGGTTGACATTTGAAGTATTCAATTTTAGATCAACATTACTACGCATGTTATGAATGACTCACGTCACTATTATCAAACATTTACATATATACGATGAGCGCATAAGCCTTATTATTAAAGCAAAATAGAATGCACGAGGAAACGTAATACAGAATTCCTAGCATATCTAAAAGAATCAAAGTGAATATAAAAAAAATTATATCCGCGCTGAGGTATAAGTTTTTTGTTCGAAAATTCGGCTGACGAAGATATTTAAGTATGTACGTATGAATATATCAATGGTGAACGCCTCGCGGCGGCAGCTATGCGGAAATATCTACATTTAAGCTATGCTTACATATTGAATTATCTCACAAACGGATATTACATTTCGTTTACGATAATAGACATATAAAAGTGTCCACTGGCTACATTTTGAATTCGCTTGTTCTTTACGAAGAGAGACTTTAATTTAACATTACCGTGTTTCAGTTGTTTCAGTTATTGATAATCAAAGTGTAAATTATGTTTTATTATGAGGACTATATCAAAACTGCTTCTCTATACAGGTCCAGTTTAATTCTTTATATTTCATCTTTAGTAACTGAACCAAAGAATACAGGATTAGGCTGTTCTTCCCTCTCTATTTAATAGGATCCATTGGTACAAAAATTCCCACAAATACGAGTGATTACATGATCAAGGGCCGTCGATACCGAGTAGGTACCTACTGCTTGAAGAAATCTAACGTTTTCGATAACTAGTGTCACTAATCTAAGAAACCTAGACATTATTAACCACTATATACATACATACGTATGTGACCTGAGTTGAGTTAACATTTACAAATAGGTCGTTATTTAAGTAAACTAGTCGATTTCTCATGAACACAATGCTAAAATCTTTTTATTAAAGACATTGACGCCGGCACTCGAGCTGAACGCATTCAAGAAACAACCCTAGCGCAATGTGGTAACGGTCAAATGCACGGTAAACTTTGAACCATATTGTCACGAAGCCATTGTAATTGTTATGATATAATAACAATTATTTGTGATAAAACAAAAATCAAACACTCGCATGTTAACAAAATTATTATATCTCATAACAAAAACATTTCCCGCCAACACTCTATAGTTCGAAAAGGCCTGAGCGTATTGAACTACGACGAGCATTGTAGTATTTTAGTTAATGATGGATTTTACAACGTAACCAGTGTCAACCTTTTAGTCAAGTCTATAATGAAGTAGCCACCAACCCATACCCAAGAGCTCACTGCTCCCGGCGTTTTCACGGCGTTAGGTTTTCACGGCATACGGTCACCGATACCAACTCAGACAATATAGATATGTACTTGACGTCTTTGCCTGTTCGCGTTTCCTTAAAAAAACTCTACTAAAGCAACGTCAGACCCTAGAACGGCGTGATCAGACGAATCGCACTGTTACCATTTCGGCACAACCTTGGGGTTTCTACAATGGAACTATTAGATTCATCGCTCGCTACGTTCACGTAATTGTAACTCTTAGGACGTAGTATAAATAAGGTGCATAATCGCTATAAGTGAAAGGAGGTTTTACTAAAAATAGTTATATGATAACGTCAGTTTGCGTCTCGGCTAATTATTGACGAATAAATGATAACAATAGATATTCAATGTACATTAATGTTAGCTATATAACATGTAAGTAGAGTAAACCAAATTTGCCTAATGTTGATGAGGGAAATGGAAATTGTAGTTTGTGTGGTGCTTCATTCATAAACTGTCAAAGCGGTGTTTTCAATCGTTGAATGATTGGTCCTTTTCAGTTACATTGTAATTGCGCTAAACTAGATTGTGGGAATAGTAAAACAAGAGCATACAACGGTTATGACATTAGTTATCAAATCCATATACATGCCAAATATACTCGTATGTTTGGCAAAAAAATATTGATAATACGTTTGATACAAAAATTAGTCGGATACAATAATTATCTTGTATTACGTAATTCATTACACAACACAAAAATAATACACTAGATTTCTCACGGTGAAGCCAGAAAGCACAAAATTTTAAATATCACTATCCCTAGGGACGAAATGGGCTTTTTTTACATCCATTACTGTTACATATTGTAATATACATATTACACTTCGTTCTTTCGTAGTGATGGAATCAGAGCACTTTTTGTAATTTAATGGGATTGTATGAAAATCACGTGTGCGAAAGACGAAATTTTTGCATAATACGACAATAACAACACAAGTCTCGTTACGAGATGTCTCAGTCAGATTAACTCAAATTGCCCATTAGTTTGTATACAGCCCTATTGTGATTTACAGCCGGTAACCAAATCATACACGCTATTATCAACCTTATTACATACTGGTAAAGATCAATATAACAGGACAGTGTACGCATCTAAAAACGAGGTTAGTATACAAATGTGTTCGTATATGGAATTCGAGCTTTGTATTTTAAAAAATGTTGTACAAAATCTTTGGGAATTCCACAATCTTATCAACCACAATGAATGTCACGGACTATGAAGTATGAATAATGAGGTAGAGTCATTTTACACGTGTTTTATCCATACACAGTCCACACAAATATTGTTTCTCTGGCAACAAACGAATAAATTCGCTATTGTATCGTCTACAACTATCTCAGACGATGACGTAAATATACATATAAGAAATACCTCAAAGCTCCAACTGGTTCTCATACTCGTAAACATAAATTAATGTCTTAACAAAAGGAATTCGATGTGAGTAAATGAAATAACGCGAGAGAAATATCGAAATAGCCGCCGTTAATGCCAAAGTATTGATTAACTTCATTTTGTGACCTCAATTAACTCTATACTGGTCCGAAATACCAATATTACATAACATACAAATGACATAACATACATACACCAAACGTTCTGCGCGTACAACTATTACCTCACAGGAATCAAACTCACTTGGTACTGCAAAACCGTTGCCATAACGTAACTTCACTTCAAATAAGCAAAATCCTCACTCACTCAAAACGTCAGCTGTCAGGGTTGATGCACCTTTGACGTTGCGTTCATATTTGAAACGGCACGGTGCTGACCGACTGGAGTTAAGACGTTTTTTGGGCCATAATTGCGTGTGCGCCGCGAGTAGATCACAATGCCACTGAGCGGTGCGCCCGCGCACGCCGCCTTTGACTGTACACTACTGCGTCATGTCGGGAAGTCCGCCACTAAACTAATAACCGACTCAATAGAGCCTGCATCGGAACTACAGCACGCCACGGATACGTCACCGTACAATTAATTATGTACATATGACGCGCGTAAATAGAAATTAATAAGTAATTTGCTACTTTTCCATTGCGCGGGCCGCTAACTCGAAGTTAATTGGGCGACTTGGTAAGGACTTTTGCAGGCCCACCCGGATGACCCGACACATTGAATAGACCATCCGGGTTTTATTAATTAAAATGTCTCTTAGCGGCGTAATGAAGAAAACGATAAAAAAAAACTACCGTCAGGGTCCAAATTGAAAGTTAATTACTACTGATAAGAGAAAATCGCTAAAATGATTTGGCCTGATAAATAGTAGAGTAACATTATTAAATAATAGTGTAATATAATAAATCTTTTCCTAATAATAATAATCTTTTTCATACCTCGATTAAATACAGATAAGTGAAAGCAACGAGACTTATATAAAAAAACTAAGATAATACAGATACTGATGGCCGAGAATCGAACCTGACCACTTGGCAGGTCATTTCCGAATAAGAATATCTACTCGTACTTTAAAAAATTGGGAACAAATATTGACAGCAAATTAAAAACTTCAAATATCAGTATAATAGTAATCGTTTCATAACAAAATCAAAGTACTTTTGGACTGTTATTGGCTAATTTTAAATCACGTCATACCCCGCCTTCACTTCATTCATAGTCTAATTATAATAGAACTTATAATTCACACGCACATTGTTATATATACATATGTACACCGACACACACAGACTAGAACTAGTGACGTGAAACACGTGGGAAATCGTCAGGTCGTGATATAATTGTTTACATACACCCACGACAACAAATCTAACCGTAAGATCTTGATGTATATATTTAAATTTAGCCCTACATACATTGTAATAAGGATTAAGTTTTCCCGCGAATTTTCTTACCGGTTCTGCGTTGTCAAGCGTACCGAAAGTTCTATTCGTAGAAGCGTGCGCGCGTAAGTTCGTGTCACGCGTCGATACCCATCGGCATGTTTCCAATTGAATTATTATTCCTATTCCAATAATACCTCAGGTTTATTCTTAAATTATTCAACGTATGTACTTGCGTAATATACAGAATAAAATTAAACACCATTATCTTATACATTACATATAACACGTCGGAACTAAATATTGTATTATTGTTATGTATAAAATTTGTGCTTCTGAATTGCAAAATAATTTCTTTCCGATAAGCTGAGCAGACTTGTATTCTCCAGGAAATGTAATATATGTCGACATATACTCTTTATAAACATTTTGACGGGACCATAATTGTCATTGATGTCATTCATCATTCATAAATTAAGTTTGTAAATGGAAGTTCATGCTTCTAAATTACAAAAAAATGTACCTTTTAAATTAACTGTACGAACTTTTATTTTCCAGGAAGTTTAAGTTTAACAATTCGACGTGACCAAGACTAACACTAATGGGGCGAAATAAGTACTCTTAAATGATATCATGTTTCTCAGAGATACAAATATACATTCATTTGTCAACGCAGGCTATTAAAACGACGTACATTTTAAAATTAATGTTATGCTTTCTAATAACACATAATATACAATTGACAATAATATAGGTTTGATTGACGACGATAAATGTCCCGAAGGAAAGACATCGACGAGCTCTTATGAAATTGTTAAACGTAGAGCTAGAGCTACCATGGTGTTTATAACTATAAAACTCTAATATATTTACTTTATAATAAATAAACTGAAGATATTATATTTAAAACCATAGCAAAACCTACGAGCATGTAAAAAAAAATTAAATGGAACACGTCGGATCCGCAAGGATAGAGATATTTTGCACTTGATTCTCTCTGCCTACGCCCTATGAAACCTTACCTGACGATGTAATAAATGTGAAATAATAAAAACCAAATACTATTCCGGTTAGAATTTCCCAATTCATATTGCTGAGATCATAATCTTATCCAATTCTATTTCTAAGTTATGTCAGGACTTTACAGTTGACATACACATAAAAATTCCAACCGAGTGCTGTTGCATGATTCATCTCTTGTTACAGCATAAAATGCATTCTCAAGCAACGATACTTCAAGTAACCATAAAATATACATGTTGATTATATAACCATACATATGTATATATTACTGTGATTGCTATGTTGTAATCGGTAATTTTGCATCGATTATGGCACGAAACAATTCCATATGAAAAACCATTTTTTTTTTATTTATACTGCAATACTAAATATTAATTTTAAAAGACCAACTACTGGAATTTTAGTGATCAGTATAACACATTGATTCTTCTATGACATTAAAAACCCTTCGTTAATTATTCTTACCTGAACCGCCTTATTTTGCTAACTTCGATGTTTTTACTTGCTCTACTATTACTATACTTTAATATTTTCATACAAATAAATATTTATAGTTGTCCAATTACAGGATTGACTGTGGATATATGATATATTCAGACGTCTGCCCCTTTTAAGCATTTTATTATTAAACGATAACAAATGTAACCATTTCAAATGGAAACAGCGGTTAAAGTAACAAGAGCAATAATAGACAACTTATAAGTAAATACATAGTAAGTTAATGGAGGTATCTTTTAGGGTAAATGTACAGGCATCTATTTGTATTGCAAACGCAAAGAGAGCAGTCAAATCTTATGATCTCTAAAAGGTTCGCAACTAATTAAGTCATTAGATAGCTCTACATTAAGGGGTATTAGAAGACAGCAAACTAACAGCAGCCATATTCTAATAGTTAAAATTGCATTCTCTTTCTATTAGGGTATTGTATTGAAATACTGACATGTACTTCTTGGCAGTGCCCCTTTGAAAGAAAATATTTGACATGACGATGAAAAACACAATATGTACTATATTATGTGTTCTCCAAAATGCTTATCAAAGCGTGTGAAATTTGTCATCTAGAAGCTTAGCATAGTGGCGTACTCTAGTTCTAAGCTGTCTCATTCTTTTTAAAGGTCGTTTCCTAAGAGTGGAAAGACAAAAGCGTTATTATTGTGATCATGAACATCATGCTAACCACTAATTATTGAAACTTGAAATCTACTCAAATGAAACAAACGAAGGCAACTGTCATAGTTGTCTGCTCCATACCGGCCTAGCGTTGCTCATTTTGCCATATCGTTTTCAAATCGCAACCGCGTCAGAGCAACAAGCGCGTCCCCCGCTCACGAACACGAATCGCCTATCTCGTGTGCATCTGACGAACGTGACATGAATACGCTAGAATCTATTTTTACAAAAGCCACAATGAATTATGTAATCGGGATTGCCGGTTGACCAACGCTGTCTCTTATGTCATTACATATTTCCATTCATAAATCTCACCTACGCGACAATTAAATACTGGAGTGACATAAGGATCGCAAAAAACAAGTTCAATATGTAATGTTGCTTAGGACGTTTACCTGATAGTCATATTTTGTACATATACATAGTTATTGTTGAAGTATCTTTTTTGTTTTTTATTTATTTATATTTCCGTAACTTTTAGCACAAAGCATAGAGTATAAGAAGAGCAATGATTTAAACTGTTATCAGAGATGCTCAGATTGTTCACTTAGTGGAAAAGTAAATGTATACCATTATGAATTATACGCAGTTCTATTTTTGACTGCTTTTGCGGTGGAGCAGTCGTTAAAGGTATTATAGTTATACAGCAATACAATCATTTGGTTCTTGGGTTTATGGTGATTATTGATATGTAAAGCCTGCTTGCTAACAAATCACTACAGTCATAAGACGTTTGTATTAAAGAAAAGGTATTGGTGAATAGAATCTTTGAAGGTTAAATAGAATTAGTCTTTAATCGTCACACTGAATGTTTAATGTTTTGCCAGCTAATGCCATGCCATATAATGCCAGCTTACCAAATCATACTGCCAGTTATACATGTTAATATGTACATTACATTTGAAACAACTTTATAAACAACCTCCAGTACTCTGCTTTCCATAATACAAAATTAATATCTTTATGTGTCATTTGTAAAAGTATTCAATTATTCGTTTGTATCAAAATAGAGAAGAGTATTTCCACTACCACTATAATGTAATCGTTTAGGATAAATGTACGTGTTCAGTACGAACACAATAACAAATTCAACCGAACAGCAACGTAACTGTTATCTGGCTATTTAATGCATCGACGTGCCAACGAAAACCTATAAATTGACCAACAATTCTGTGTCCTACAATATTTTATAGAATATATTCGTATAAGCGTAAGCAATTCAAGAAGCCGTGCTCTGCGATCCGTAAACCACGTGTCCAGGGGGGGATATAGACAAAAACTCCTCAGGGGTGGCTTATGTCCAGCACTGTACTTAAACGGCTTGTAGATGATAATGATCACATGCACACTACAAGCAGCACTTGAATATTTCATTCGCTTTGAAAATAAGATGCTGCAAATGATTTATATTTTAAAGGTTAGTTGTTAAAGATAGTGAATGAAGCTGCGTAGTACAAGCGATGAATACACTCACCCCACAACCTCACTATCGCCGTTATCTGTCATATTTTCACTACTAGCATTTATCTAATTTCTTGTGATTCAAAACATATGAGAATGAATTTTTATTTGTTATGCAATCAAAGTACAATGAACTGTTTTGAACGATTATTATTACTTACTTGAATGGATAATAGTAATGAAATCAGTCAAAATATTAATTAATTGCTTACATTTTTCATTACCTGTTAACCTTCATTTTAACCGTTATTTTTGTTGTTTAATAATATTAGATATTATTAAATTATGTATCGGTTTAACTTACGTACATCTTTACATAACAGTCCGATTAGCATCGGCCCTAATTGAACTACTTTTTGATTGAGGATCTCAGGCAGGCCGGTACTCCATTCAATAGTAAAATCGAATTATTATAGAAATGTTATTAACAAAACAAAGGGAATAAACAAGATGTTATACTGTAATAAGATCTAATAATATATATCGACAAGGTCATAACTAATGAAGGTCACACAAAGTCAAACATCAAGATGATTATGCCACATTGCTGTGATTTATTTCATCTAGCAGTAAATGGATAAATATTAAAACGTATTTGTAAATTTTACCTGGCAATAATGATTTCTGTAGCAAACTCCCATATGCTCACAAAATTGCATCATTTTAATGAACATTTATATGAATATACGTTTCTTCGTAATGTAACAGAATAGCACACAGCAAAAAAGAATATTAATTTACAATGATGTGCAATTTATTTAAAATGAATATTCATATGATTTTTTTTAAAAAGAACATGCATTTATGATACACACGTTTAAAATAAATGTACTAGCAACACTACGTGTAAAGGGTTCGGCAGTTGTCATATCACTAAGTAATTTTTATATGATGTCATTTTTTTGGTAGCTTTGATACAAGAAAGGTTTAGCATAAGTTATCTCAAAGAACAAAGTGCACATGTCCACGATAAGATAGCTACATTTTTATAGCAAATGGTGCGACGTAACCTATAACATGTATTATATTCAATTTAATACTTAACAACCTATATATTTTTGACGTCATTCAGAATGATATGGCCATGATAAAATTTAATACCTTTCGCGTGAATTTTCGTTACCGTTATACAGCAAATTTTTTGCAAATCATAGATACACACTTTTTATAATCACAATGAAAATTAATTTACTTAATTCAAAATCTATCTATTTGCTGTTTAGTGAATAAGAATTTTATCCAATTCACGGCAATATGTATATCATAATATTATTCATGAACACAGAAGCGCAAATATACTTAACCTGACAGAAATAACTTTAAATAAAATAACACTAAAATTCCTTTTTGTACCGCGCATAGAATTACAATAATATGACATCGATGTAAAAATTTCAATAAATTTTCATACAATACCCTGGAATTTAGAAATGATTCACCTCAAGGATGATTCGTTAGCTCATATGCGACCATTACAATAGTCTTATTATACATAAACATTAACATTTCCACGTCAAATCACCCATATATTTATGTACCAGTGCAAATAAAAGCAAACGCATTAAATAAAGTGTATTAAAAAAACATTGATTTTCAAACTGATGTAATAAAAAATTAACACGGCAACAAAAGACTTAGACTGAAAAGGGCATGCAAAAATAGAGTCGCTGAGTCGTAACTTTATTAGTTCACAAGTAAAGCTCTATCATGAGTCGGGGTGATCGGAACCGGTCGTCAAGGCCTCTGGTTTTCCCGCTCGTTCGCTGACAACATGGCGGACGCACACACTACCAAAACTATGTATACGCTTATATACACGCATAGGGCTGTCAACACGTCACGTATTTCAACGTAATACTTTTTTTATTTATTAAAACCTTGAAATATATTGTCAACACATAATAATAAAAGACATAATAGAAATTGTTTTAGATATCACTGCATAATTTTATTATCTTCATTTTTATGTCACAGACTTCTATTTCACTTTGCATGGAACAAGAAATATTTATGCGAAATTCACTATTAATTCGAAGCCTTAATTACAAATACGAACTAAGATCGAGTATGAAGTACTTATATTTTATAATAAATCGCCAACCCTATATACATAATAACAAAATCCGTCACGCGCACGTTATTGTAACTTGGCGTAGCGACATACAGGTGTTTATCGAATACACACTCTAAATACTAGTTAACACACCCAAGTCAAAATAAATTCCATTTGCCAAGCCACGCCGTAAACAAAATGTCGCCGGAAAATAGTGAGTTGTCGTTAGGTCGCATTTGACGCCTATCACACCTAATGAACTTTATATTGATAATCAAATCGTGTTTAATAGCAAAAGTGGCGCCATCTAGATGTATGTATTTGAATGACCTTGATATACATATATGTGCTGATTTATTCTTTAAAATGATCAAACCGATAACAGTAAAACATAGAATTATATTTTTTATGATTACGTTAAGTAGAATTTATGTTTTTGCCTTCACGTATGACGCCTACAAGTTATGAATATGTAATTATTTTTGGATTCGAACGTTTTATGATTTTGACTTAACAACGCGTTGAAGTCTTTCCTTAAACAATGGCCGCGGGGAACAATTGGATGTTATCTGATAAGATTAAAATAATGTTACTCGACAATTATAATTCTAGTGTAGCGATATTTATGAAAATAAATTACATTATAATATAGTAGTCAAGTTTTGTTCAATTTTGTTCTCTATATTTAGTACATAATTATTATGTACATACATATACAAAATAAACATTTTTTAATATTTAAAATTATTGAAGCTTTTTATACAATTTTACTTACTTTATATTAGAAAGTTTTTTTTACATAAATATTAAAAAACAATTGTCCTTTTTCCTTTTTACATAATTTAATGACATGTAACATTCATCAAGGCGTAAATTATAAAATCGCATGACACTTGTAATAAAATAAATTCTGATTAGTCACGCGTCAGAGTTTGGGCATTTGAATTTTAAATTTGCAAACGAATTCCGCTTTTCGTCAAAAGCACATAAAGGCTACATTCGTGTGATAGGTTCTTAACGTTGAATTCATGGTATCGTTTAGCATTACGAGAGCCATTTTTTGTTGTGTATAAAATAACAAAAGAAGTCCGTAATTATTCTATGTAGGTATATACTTTAATAGTCTTGGGTCTTCTACGATGCTTGTGCATTATGTAAAGACGATGAGTTTCAAGAAAACTTAAATCGTAATAAGGTAAAATACTAATTCTCATTGATAAAAAAGACTTTTTACTTTATAAAAAAGACTTTTTACTTTACTTTAAAAAAGACACTTCATCCACTAGACACGCGTCCATCAATGCTTTTATAGTTTTACTGTCTATAACTAAACTGTTACAACAAAACTATCTACAACAAAGCTGTCTACAATTAAACTGTTTGCGACTAAACCGCTAAAAAGTTTATGAGATAATTTATAAAATATGAAAATCAAATATTTGTTTATTAACAAAACGAAAGTTTGCTCTCGCATAGTTACAAAGGCAGATCATCTGAAGTAGTAGAGTCTAGAATAGACAATGTTTCAACATCCGTAATATTTGACTTCATTAT
>DWEE01000498.1:0-16909 GCA_018245755.1 Parelbella macleannani | reverse complement strand
AGTAAAACCCAGTCATCATCTGTAAGGGACTTCTTGAGATTACTTTTAGACATGTTTTTCCAAATTTTACAATTTTACCAGAAACCTGCTTCCCGTCATGTTGATGCTGTTATAATTTATATTGTTCTGCAAGCGTTAAAAACAATTGGAAAATATCGGAAAGATGCCATAGTTACCCTTGTTCAGTTCCTCAAATTTATGCTGTCATTTGCCCTATTGTGTTTCTGTAAGCCCTTGCCCAGCAGAAGGACATAATCAAGTATCTCAAACAACATTCTTGTCTTTGAGGAAAGTTCAGCAATGTTTGTTTACATCATTGGCAGCCATAAAGTACTTTATGGTGTCTAAAACTAACGCAATGAAAGACTGAAGCTACAACCATTTTTAAAGTGCGAGTGGAGTATGGAGATTGAGTAACACTGCTGTACACAATGTGATTAATGTATAAACTATATCCTAATTATTTGATAGTCACACAGGCGTGTTTTTAGATGTTCATTTGTATACCTTCCTTGTTAGTTTGTATTTATGATTTAAACATCTGTAAATAAGATATGAAGCTAACTTTAGAATATATTTATTGCATAACATTGAGGCAACATCAAGGAAATTGCACAATAAGTTAGAAGTAATTACGATTTGTTTAAAAGAATTGTGTATACAGAAAGGGATTTTTTCTTAAGTATGAAACCAACTCACAGATTTATATTAGAATAGTTAGTACTTAACTATGTCAATATTATAATCACTTGATAATTCAGTCTGTTTGTTGAAAAAAGATCAGGCAATTGTAACAGCGGAACTGGTCTGTTATGAAGTCTGTTTTTTGTATGTTGCTGTGTTAAGTAAATGTATGGCTACTGGAAACATTACTTCTTCTCACACTGGAGTAATGCATCCTAATTATGACCAGCTCTTGTTTAAGTCAACTGTAAGTTGGTTTAGGTAAAACTCTTTGATTTGGCTTTTTGCCCATTTTGCACACTAAATATGAGCAACAAAATATAATTAAATAATGTGTAGGCTATTCCTTTTTAGTATAAACCCAAATGATAATAACAAAACTGGTTTTTTTTCAAAGTGTGTGTACAAGTCAATGAAAATAATGTAAAACATCTAGTCTATAAAAAATTTTGACTACTCTTTTGATAAGGCTACTTCACGAGTCTATTTAAAAAAGGAACTGTAGTGAAAAAATTTTCACTTCTAATTGAGACTCCTAATTAATTTAAATAATTGAATAAGAACCTTCTCATACACCAATTAAGGTTTATTACTGCAAATAACAAACAATATGGATTGTCTTAATTTTTGTTCCCTTAATAATAAACATATTTTACTATCAATCGTTCTACCGCGATTGTTAACAAGTAATAAAGTATTCTTCACATTAACCAACTGAAATTCAAAAAATTATTGGGACAATGAATTAATTGATAACAGGAGTTGTCATATAATTTATTATCTAAGCCTGGGCTGCCATAATAAAATATTAAGAGTGAGACAAATATTTTTGCATATAGCTAACTAACATTAAAGCGTGTAACAAAAAGCAATATTAATTATTGAATAAAGCTAAATGTTTTAAATACATAACGAAGTTTTGAGGTGTAGTTCGTAAATAATTGCAAGCTCAACTATGAATATATATATATATTTTAATTGTACATTCAGGTTGATCACATTTGCATTCAGTCAAATAGCAGTGGTGGAAACCTGTCTAAAATTTTAACTATCAAGGTAATGCAAATCATCAGCAAGTTCTGTGCATGAAGTTTTGATCAAACGTACAGTTGTTTTTCTGCAATTTTGATAGCAATAATTAGTACCTACTCACTTGATTGTGTATGAAATGAATACATTAAGAGCAGACAAAACATGACATCTCCTAACTTGGCTTTCATTGGTTATGAAAACATCTATGGCGCATTGTAGGTATAACTAAATATATTTGAGGTATCTGTTATTTTGAGGCATTTATATCTCTCATAGGCTACTACTCTATATTTCGTAGAAGCGTTCTATGTGAAACCAGTACAAAATTGTGGTAACCAAAATTATTATTTCCGTTTATTTCATTTATCACTATCTTGTGTGCGTTATAGCGTTTATTTGTATTTTAGTTTTAAGATGTTTTAAACTATGCTTCATTTATTGGAAAACAGTTGATTGTAAACAATAAATTTAATACTATAAAATTGCATTTTATTCATAAAGTACCATGCCAATGTCGATTTTAATTCGGTAAGCTTAATAGCGACTCCATGACATGCAAATAAAAGGATTCAAATTTTCAATGCATAATTTATTAAAACATGCTAAAAATAATTAACAAACAGTACAACAAGTTGCATCCAACAGGCGTTTTAAAAAGTAAAGCTAAGAAAATATGCTTTAAAAACCAATCATCAAATGCAAATCCATGCCTCTTGAAGTTAGAAGTGTGTACGTCTTCTACTTAAAATTAATTGGTATATTATAAATTATCCAAAATAAATTTCTATTGGAATAAAAGGATCACAATATTAATCACTATCACTACTTTCTGAAAGATCAGCCTTATCCTTGGGCAGAATAACTCTTTTTTTCACAGGTTTTCTTTTACGATCAATATTTGTTTTTCTGAAAATTTCAATAGCTTTCAATTTGTTTTGTAGAATATTCTGCATGTCCTTTTCTCTTTGAGGGATGATTTCTTGCAATCTGTCAGTCTTGGGAACATTGATTTCAATGCCACCTTCTGTTGATGTACACACTTTATCACTTTTGACTATCATTTTAGTTTTAGCCTTTCTAACTCCAGTAGTATTAGATGCAGCATCACCATCACTTTTTCTTTTCCTTCTACCTTTTTGCTTTGGGCCAGTTGTTCCTTCAGTTTCAACAGGCAGATCATCTTTGCCTGTAGAATTTGTTTGTAAGTTTCTTTTTTCTGGGTCCATTTTTTGAACGGCAGCTTTGACTCTTTTACTCATTTGATCTTCTAAGGACTGAAAATCGATTTTTCTCTTGAAATAGTCCTGAACAGTCTTTTGGGTTTTACGTTCAAGCAGTCTTTTCAATACTGGCTGCACTATAACGTCTAATTTATTCTGTGACCAACCAAATTTTGCCTTGGCGTAATCGCGTAACTCTGTAATGTTTAATTCACCCCATGTGAATTTGTCTTTACTTTTTTCTACATTAGGATTTAAATAGGCTTGAACAACCTGGAAAGTATAAATTGCATGTTTATTGCTGATTTCAAAGTTATATGATATTAAAGGGAAAACATTCATTGTAAATATTTTCCAATGTATGTTATTCTGACGTAGTTTAAAACGTATCATCTGGTAAAATCGAACATCGTAACAAAATTGTAACATTAAGTTTCTTTTTTTTTATGCTACACCTGTATTCCTCGAAGGGCTAGGCTGAGGCTACACCCTACCTAAAAACCCAGACTCTGAGATACTAATGTTCTGTGATTAATACTTACTCGAACACTGGGAAAGTCATCGCCTAACGTAACATTACGCAATTTCTTTTTTAAATTAATATTGTCAGTTCTCCTGCCAGCTCTAACCCATTTTTTGAAATCTTGCAAACCAGTAATAATTTGTTGATATTGCCCATGTTTAGAGTTTTCTTTAAGTAATTGCCTTTTATTAAATGGGAATGAAGCTAAAATCTCCAAAGCTGTCACTGGTCCCACACCAGTTACGCCAGTTGTATAATCACTGCCTACCAATAAAGCCAGTAATATCAGCTGTTCTCTAGACAGATCTGCAATTAGACATTTTATACATAAATTCAATCATACCATAATTAACCAGTAAAGTCAAATAGTAATAATACTCACTAAACGTTTTCTCAATTCTCTCACTCAAATATTGTAAAACATGCTTTTTCTGATTAAAGAAATTTTTATACACTGTTTTACCACCAAAGAGCCAGATATCGCTATCATCAGTGATGGTACCATCCGTTAAGTTAATGCTCTCTAGAAATGCACACTGGGCTTCTGCTTCCATTGGAGCCACTATATATGGAATCCCAAATACTCGGAGTAGTTCTTGTGCCTCCTTAGTCATTTGCTCTGTAATATTTCGACCTATACGGTCCATTCTACCTTTCTCTTGAAGTAATTTATCCTCGTTGTTTTCAATTTCACCGACCATTGCATTTAAAACTTCTGATGATATTGCCTTATTAACATTTTGGTCACATTCCATTGGTTTATTTATAGGTGTAACTCCCGGTGAAGAAACTTCTGTTGCATCTGTCTGGTTATTTGTCTCAAAAGATTTTACATCACTGTCTTTTCTTTCACTACAATTTTTCTCTTCAAATTTGGCATGTTTCTGTTGCGACTTGTTACCTTCATTTGTATTGAGTTCTATTGTATCATCTACAAGTTTCAATTTATTAGAGCTAGTAGCATGTGTATTTTTTGTCTTCATTGTTTTAGAATCATTAAAGACTTCGTTTTTATCAAAAATATCAGCAAATATATCATCTTCTATTGTATCAGACATGGTCAGTGTGACTTGTACAACTGGTTTAACAGGTTTTATGTCTGTTTCTAGTACTTCTTCGAATTCATCTTCACTAGAATCTGACTCTTTATTAGTAACAACCTTTCTGTTAAGCTTTGCATTTTTGAATTTGTTCTCTGTTATTTCTTCAGAACTTGTGTCAAGATTAATTACATCTTGATAAGGTTTATCAACGTAAACAACAGAAGACTGAGTTGTATCCATATCAGTATTATTGTTTATACACATTTCTAATTTGGCCTGATTATTGTTATCGTTCAATTCTTTATCACTTCTACCATTATCATGTGAGTCAGTTTTCACCTCACAGGTAAATAATGATTTCTTGCCATCAATTTGTTGAATAATTTCATCCTCACAAGAAGATAAATCTATATTGTCCACAATGACAGATTTTTCTTGATTTAATTCTTCAATAATCTTATCTGCTTTAGGACATTTTGTTTTGCCTTTTATATCTTTACCCTTAGGTGCTACAATATTATGAATAGTTTTATGTGTGAAATCACTGTATTGCATAATATAACACTTTGCAGTTGAAAAGTCTGGCTGTTCATAACCATCGTCCTCCTCAGAATCACTACCAATTTCAGCACACTCTGAATCAGTCTTGCATGTACTCCAGGAGTCATCTGTTTTGGATATACTATCACTAGTACTTGATTCTTTGACTATCTCTAAGGACATCTTAATAGCTTTTTGTAAATCCTCTTCTAATTCATCTCTTTTATTTATTTTTGGTTGCATGTGTGTGTCACTAGATTCACCTTCACATTCCATAGACATTTTTATAGCTTTTTGCAAATCATCGTCTAGTTCATCCTTATCATCTTCTACTTCTTTTAGTTCCGCTCCAGATGATTCTCCCATTTCCCTTTTCTTAGCATCAGCTAAAGCATGCTGGACATTATTTATTAGTAAATACCGTGTAGTGTTATCTGATGCAATGCGACGACTAGGAAAATTATCAATTTTTGTATCAATACCTTCTTCATTAAGTAGCGATTCAAGTTCATTTAGTGACATTCCAGTGTCACCCATTTCTTTCTCTGTTTCTTCAAGACATTCTTGAACCTTCCTTCTTTTTAATAATCTCTGCATCTATAAAAATTAGGATACATGATGCATTATATAGTCATGAGCATGTTTTACAGATCATTGTTATCACCTGCAAGAACATTCAAAATCAGAATTTTCTTTTCATTTAGTGTCAGTAAATAAAATCTAATCAATTTATTCATAAAATTCATACATTTATTGAAAACTACTTGAACAATGTTTTTCTAATTCTATGTAACTCAATTTACCTGAAAATCTGAAAAATTATCACTTTTCTTTGGTAATGTGTCTAGTTTACCCCAGGAGTTCATTTTTCTAGTTTCTTTCAACTCAATAAGTAAATCATATTTTTCTTTCACTGACATGCTTTTAAAATCATCAGACTCAATATCAACTGAATGTAAATCAACTGTAGAAGCACTTGAATTTGTTTCATCTTCCGATCTGAAAACATGTCATGAATTTTTTTTCTATATATTGTATATTTAAAATATTTTGGAAACGATCAAAAACTAAACATACTCAGATTCAGTTTCTTCTTCTCTTTCTGGTAATGCAGGTAGTTTAAATATGTCATCTTGATCTGCTTGCATATGAGGATTTTTATTTTTCTTTGGAGAAATTTGTTTCCCCAATAATGATCCAATAGCAGTTTTTTTGCTTAGCAATAAAGCAATTTCTCGTTTCAACCTCTCTGATTCCGAGTTGTATTTAGTCTTGCTGTCTTGTCGTTTTGCCTAGTGATATTGTGATAATGATAATATTTTTATACTTCATGTAAAAAGACAAGATTTTTTCAAAGTAGTGAACTAACTTACTATGGTCTCTTTTTTCAATTCCGGAAATGCACCATCAAAAACAAATACTGGCCTAATTCTAAAATAAAGTAATTTGCAAAGCCGTTGAAATAATCCCATAAGATGAGCATTTGGTAAAGGAGCGCCTTTTGCATCCTGGTAGCCCTTCACAATCTGATGCAACCATATTGAAATATCTGTTGAGGTTTAAACAGTTTCCATAATTATATTTGTACCTATACATGTCGCTTTGTTTATTTTGTTATCATAAATAAACATAATTACAAAACTAACAAATACAAATTGTTATCATACCGACTGCTAAGACTTTGTTTTCCAAAGACTCAACAGGCACGGGCTTGCCCGCGGGCTCGATCAGTCTCCACAGTCCAGTGACTCCCATCGCGTGCGATCAAATTCCAGAACAGATTTTTTGTTTTAACTAATATATATCAGTGTACATAATAAAGGTCGTTTCCCACGAGATCTCCGGTCAATCGTCGGTCTCTTCCTCACACATCGCAACCATTTCACTCCTCTGTGAACTCGACTATATTTATCACGCACACAACAATACCAAATGACGGCTGCTACTGGCGCATTAGTACGTAAGTGTTCGGTTCACTACATACAATATCAAATGTTTTACTACGCCGCGACGCCCACTCTTTCCCACACTTTATTTTCTCACGCCCCGTGCGTAACCCCACATCCTATGACCGGCTGTCTGCCAGTCGGCATGTTGTAGTCGGCCGACCTCGCATCGCATCACTCGATTTTATTCGCGCGCGTGTAATCGACAACACGCTTGCACATCGCTCCGTGTCTATGGGTCGTCTTGACAGTTCGTATTTCTGGCGTTCTCGTATATAAACTCAAATAAACATAATTTTAATCACTTTTCTATAACAAATATATTTAAAATAGTGTTCCCTCAATCGTTTTCTCCTGATAAGTGGTAATTATCAATTGTAAATAATAAACAACGATCTGGGAAATGTTGGCTAGTCTGTCTCAAAATTCTATTGCCGAACAGGTGTTTTTGAATGAAATGTGTGTTACAGTTCCCATCGTAATTATTTATTTATGGTGTCGTGCATAATACAAAAGTGTGTCGATCCAGAATTTCAAATAACTTAAAAATAGAAGAAAGTGTATCTTGTAAACCAAATTTAAGTAGTGTAAACATAGGGGTGATAACGAGGGACGCCACTGGTGACAAGGAACTTCCTCACACGATGTCCTGCGGATGCAGGTCGTGCGACCAACGCAGGTAGAGGCATGGGAACGGTGCCATATGCGGTCAATTTTTGAATCAATACGTAATGAAGTGGCAGGCGAGGTGAGCGCGAGCCGTGGCGAGTATGCCGCATCAGTACGGCGCGGGTGCTGGGGGCATGGCGCAGGGTCCGCCGTCGCCACCGCCGCAGCACGGCGCGCTGTACCCTCGCTACGCCAGCGCCGCGGGCCCCGGCGCTGGCGCCTACCGCCCCGAAGAGCGTCGGCTCACGCGCGAAGCCATGGAGAGATACCTGCGCGACCGATCCGACATGGTCGTGGTCATTCTCCATGCGAAAGTTGCGCAAAAGTCGTACGGCAACGAGAAGCGGTTCTTTTGCCCTCCACCCTGTATATATCTTTTCGGTGACGGATGGCGACTGAGGCGTGAGCGTATGTTGCGCGAGGGCGAGACGGAGCAGGCGGCGCAGCTGTGCGCCTTCATTGGTATAGGCAACTCAGATCAGGACATGCAGCAATTAGATTTAAATAATGGCAAGCAGTACTGCGCTGCCAAGACCCTGTACATATCAGATTCAGACAAACGGAAACACTTTATGCTTTCTGTTAAAATGTTTTATGGTAATGGGCATGATATTGGTATTTTTAATAGTAAAAGAATAAAGGTGATATCAAAGCCCTCAAAGAAGAAGCAGTCTCTAAAGAATGCCGATTTGTGTATAGCAAGTGGTACTAAGGTAGCATTGTTCAACAGACTGAGGTCGCAGACTGTTTCCACTAGGTACCTACATGTTGAGAACGGCAACTTCCATGCCTCATCAACACAGTGGGGAGCCTTCACCATCCACTTACTAGATGACAATGAGAGTGAGTCAGAAGAATTTGCTGTCAGAGATGGCTATGTCCACTATGGGTCCACAGTGAAGCTTGTATGCTCAGTCACAGGAATGGCTCTGCCACGGCTTATCATCAGAAAGGTACAACTTTTGCACTAATAGAACACTATAAGTCATGTTTATACAGCATTTTTACTTTATAGATTCAATTAAAAATTATGTAAATTCTCCATTAAAGATTTGAATTGATTTAAAGTCTGTAATTAACAAACAATTTAAAACAAGGCTTAGAAAGTATTGGTTACACGAAATCTTATACATTAGCAGATAGAATCAATGTAATTACAACATAAAAAATGATCAATACGAAAGCGTATACTTTAAACCCTTAAACACAGTGATAATTAAACCTTAAATATATATCAGTTGGACACACTGGAATGATTATTATATATTACATTATGTAACTAAAATCATTATATAACTTCTACTGCTATAAATGGATCTTCTGTTTGAGTTTTACCCAAACACAAAATAATCTTGTTATAAATTTGAGTTATTTTATTTACCAAAGTTAATATTATTACTATTTGGCCTATGACCAGTGGACATTAATGTGAATTAGTTATGATCTGATAGAGTTTCATTTGTTACATGTCTAATATATCACTGACTTTTGAGAAGACTGTGATATGTCAAAAACTGTATTTTTCATGAAAACTTCTAATTCATACAACATGAGACTTTCAAAGCTGTGTCTGAAAAGTATGGTTTTCTAAATATCACAGTCTACTCACAAATGGGTGATATTTTAAATTCTCTAAAAGTATGAAAAAGATTTGATCAGTTCAAATGAAAAATAATAGAAAACACAATAGACTTCTAAATGTTATCTGTGAAGTATAGAGATGCTTACTCAAACTATCACCATCTGTGCAATTAACATTCCGAATCTTCCAAGTAACTTGTTATGTTATAATTTTAAATGAAACATTAATTTTAAAATACACGGTATAGTAAAATGTTATTATTCTTATATTTAAATAGCTGAAAGAAGTGGTACCAACACTCAGATTCTAAATGCAGACTATTACAAACAATTATTAATTTAATAACTATTATTGTAGGCTATTACAAAATCAGATCAGTCCACACATAAGTAACTATTAAGCTTCAAGTCCCAACTTGTGATGGACTGGGCTCCCAGTCATAGAACGTAAAAAGTGTTTCACACTTGAGAGCTCACAGAGAAGAAAGAACTGGCAATGCTGCTCAGGATTTCTATCCTAATTTAGCAAAACTGTGTTTTGCCAATGTGCAGAAATTTTTCCCATTTGGACAATATAAAGAAGTGCTATTTTATTTATAGTAAATTGCGATAGTTATTTTTAATTAATGTACCACCACACCAGCTGCCTTGTGAAATAAGCAAAGAGCACCTAAAGCAATATTATTTCCTTTCCTTTTCCTTTAGCCTTTCTGATGATAATAGATATGACATCAAATTAAATTTACGTCTGATAACCAGCCTTTTAAGGAATAAAAAAAATTAATTAACTCTCAATTATAACTGCATCTTGTTTCTGTAGGTGGACAAGCAGATGGCACTGCTTGAAGCAGATGATCCAGTGTCTCAACTTCACAAATGCGCATTCTACATGAAGGACACAGAGAGGATGTACTTGTGTCTGTCACAGGAGAGAATTATCCAATTCCAAGCCACACCATGCCCCAAGGAACTGAACAAAGAGATGATTAATGATGGAGCCTGTTGGACCATCATATCTACTGATAAGGCTGAATACCAGTTCTACGAGGGAATGGGACCTGTCAGGTGAGTGCTTAACTGGTTTATTTAAAAACAAACTGGTTTCTTTTGCCGCTTCTTCTCCATAGCGAGGTATCTTCCGAAGCGGTGGTAGTTTCATTTTGACGTACAAAAAGTGTTCTATTGAACTAATTTTGAGTAAAGGACATTTGAATTTGAATTTGAACAGTAATGGACAGTTTCAAACAAGTACAAACGTCAGTTAAGAACAACCAATATCATAATCGATACATTTATTGATCATAGTTTCCTAACAGTTTATAGAACATTGTATAATTCACACATAGCTCTTTACTAATAAATATAATAAGAAAACATTTAAAAAAACCCTGTGTATCTCCAATATATTATCACGATGTGAGAAGTCCACACACATATATTATTCCAGCAAAGGTTATGGTCTTAATGTTGTCATACTGAGACATTGTATCTTCGCGTGTCGAAAACGAAACTACTAGAAATTCTAAATTATAAAAATCCAATAGCACCCGACCCGGGATTTGAACCCAGGACCTCTCCATCGACAGTCGCGCTTGCAACCGCTCGATCAACGAGGCAGTCAATGATGTTAAATGTTTGCAAAATTATTTATTCAGAATTTGATAAGACTGTTGAGGATTAAAATTAACTCGTCATATCTCCTACTGGGGATTATAATCCGTTAAATAAAATCCGGTACTCCAGTGGTAAGGATAGTACTAAATAATTACCGGATTCGATACTATTGATCTCTATGTCACATATGTATGTATATCTATCCGGTCGGATCCGGCGTCATCCGGATAAAGTTCATAAAGAAATTGACTACCAGTATTTTTATGTATGTATTATTTATAAGGTTTGTAGCAAAACAGAAAACGATTATAACATGTGTGTTCTTTGATCCATAAATATGTGCAACTTCATTTAAACAATTGGATTATTAATGTACATTAGTCTAATTTAGCAAAATAAGTCTAAATGCTATTAGTATTAGATAGTATCCACCCTATTTAAGAGGATCGATATCGCATTCAATACGCGCTCGTAATCAGCATTACGTAATTACAACCCTTACAATCCGAAACATAAAATGTTTTTAAAACAATTGCTTCGCGGTTAAATAGATGTAGAGGTCATATAGCCTCGAGCAAACGGTGTACGTGTTCTACCAATGAGACAAATTAACAAATTAGTTTATTTACCGTTATTATGTAGGTATGTATATTCAGACTAGATTTCATATTTAATAAATTTTATGATTATTTATCATAATTTGTGGACATTATTGGGCTTTTTATCACATATTCTGTACGTGAAACTATAAAATTTAGTACTGATATCAAATTTTAATAATATACAAATAGACAAAGCACTCGTGAATATAATTAAATTCATCGCATAACCGGTGGAGGAAACTTTTTAATACCTATAACGCAAATAAGGCAATGTACATATATAAAAACATTTATTGGAACCAAATAGAAAAAAAAGCAATAATTCTCCAGTGACCATAGACAATTAAATAACTTTTAAATATAGAAAATGTCAATGTGTTATGCATTTAATACTGCCGCTTGGGCTTGAACCAGACTTTTGTTGGACAATTTCCAATTATTTCACTAACTTAACACATGGTAATGCGCGTATTGTGGTCCAATATCTTGGCGAGTAACACTGTTTACTTACTCGAATGTATGATAAAACAAAATTTAGTCTATAGTAAATGAGAACGTGAAACCCGTTATGTTGCTAATTTTGGATTCTTTTACGCAAATGAACTCTTAACATCCTTCCTTAATAGGGAATTCGACTGAAGTTTAATTTTATTGTTCATCTGCAACCTGCAATAGTATTTGATTGATTGCTTACTTGTTATAATTCTCGAAGTGATAGGTAGAAGAGTATAGTACACTCCCACGCTTCACCAGTTACATTTTACGGCCCAAGGAATAGTAGATATATTATAGTAAAATCAAGAATAAATGAAAGCAGTTTTAAATTTTGTATCATTAAATCACTGAATTTATTATTATTTTTTTAAATCATTGAATTGGACACTGTACGACAAGTAAGGGATGACATGGACTAGATGGTGTCGAAAATAATGTACCTAATCTTTGTTCTCTGCGCCGAAAATGATTTATAACAACTACCTAAAAGGCGACGGTGACCTAAAGACCTCTTAACGCTCTTTCTCGTATTGTGCTAATCCCAATCTACTCTTCACAATCTTTCAGTACAAATTGATCTTCCTCCGCTGGTAAATACATAAAGAATAGGTTCAGTAACGATTTTATCTAGAACAACATTATGAAGAGAAAAACAATATTATAAAGAGTAACGAATTGGTTTTTTGAAAAGGTACTTTTGTTTGTAATGGATAGACTAAAAATTATTTCTATCTAAATCTAAATTTTATCTATTTTTACAATTCTTTAACTCATTTATAGCTATAAATGAATGTATAGTATCAGGCTGTAGCACGGGCTATATTTGATTTTCAAAAATGTAATGTCTCTGAAACTACCTATTCGGTTATTTCTATTTTCGACTACTTCTCATTATTTCAAAAGTTTATAGACATTATGAATAGATTTGTACTTCACAAAAATATTATCAAAGGTTTTCTACAAAGCGATTTTTATGAATGGCCAGTTCTATTCAAATTCCGTTTTTTTTATATACACTAAGAATAAAATTGAATATATTATGTAGAAATTATAATAGCAATCTCGTTCGAGTCTCTTCTACAAGTTACATATAGTATTCATTATATTTTCAAAGAGATTAACAACGTGTCTAGTTAGATCCATCTATCTAGAATTGCTGCCGTTGGTCTAAAGACCTGTTTAGATATAGGCGATATTCGCTGCCATACTGAAACACGAGTGTAAGCGATTTTCCTACTGTTCAGACGTAACTGGATACATTTACTTCTCTGACTAGCGAAACGATTGATTTTCGCTCGTTTAGTCAATCACGAAATCGCCAAAAAAGAGATGACATACAGCCTACCAATACGATAATTCAATTTTCCCAATTCGCAATAGCCGCGGCAATCCCGGTTGATATATCAGGCGATATCTTTCTATCCCCACAACAGCAGAGACCATCGCGCATATCTGAATAGGACTTTATTCGGTTCTCACCGAGTGACACGCAGTGACAGGGAGCTCGCCGGCTAAGTGCGTAATGACACGTAATGAGAACGCCGTGCGTGCGACCGAGCGGCGGTCGTGAGTGTTTAGGTATAACAAAATATCAGCCCATACTGTCCATGGCTTATGTCCCTCCAGTTTCGTACCCAATATGGATATTTTTGGTCAATTAAATTCCTGACTTGCTTAGCAGACGATCGGCAATAACTATCGTTCCCAAAATATACATATTATGATCAGTTAAATTGCCGGTTCCTTAATAAGTCTATGAGTAAAATATACACATAAAATTTAACACAAAACAAGGGTCAAACGGCTGCTCTGCTGGTCAAGTCGTTAGTACTTTTAAATATTGACCCGTGAGTTAAAATTTATTATGACTATATATTATATGCCCATTAGTGGTATGTACTATACATGGAGGAGTTAATTCTGTTACTTTAAGAAATTCTCTACTTGTGTCTATATTCCACAATAAATGACTTTGAAAAAGTTTTAAAATTTAGTCGTAGTCGCAGCGGCGGCTTGATATACGAAGACTGTAGAATAATAAATGTAAGTCAAAGTAGCTAATAACATAGTCATTTAATTGTTAGGTACTAAGTTATTACCAGACGCGAAGTTTCACAAAGCTACGAACCGAATCGATATAGAGGTCGTTTATTTCTTAACCAATGTTCTTAAGTCAAAAGCTTGTTATATTTCGTCGTCATGGTCATCAGCCTACCTCAGTCCACTATATTATATTTATTCTATGTTTACCCTACCTTTGCGTTACCCTACTGAACTTAAGCCCTTTAACAGTCTGTTACCCTGAAATGCGTGGTTGGAGTCACGTGGAAATAGCAATGCCTATTGCTCATTACCAATGTGGCCTATTTGAGCATACGAGGTTATGCTACTAGATTTAAGTCACGTTTTGTCACTTGAAATCGATGGTTGGAGTCGTCTATCTTAGCAAATCCAATGATCGTAGTGATCTATTTGAACACGTAAGACTTCAGCTGCAGTGATCCAATCCGGTATATTAGGGAGTGATGATTGGAAATGATTCTGCTAATATTAATCCCTAATCTGCACAGTGCGACCTAGTGTGGTCTAAACCTCGTTCAGATGCACTGAGAGATATATTCTCAACAGTAGGATCGTAATAGAATGTATCTTTCACACAACACGTAGCAAATGACCACACAAATACCATCCGCGAACTGTGGGACGTCTATAGACGACGGAGACTACCTACCATCAGATGGGCTGTTTTCCGTGCCTTTTATTATACTAAAATATGTCCTCGCCAGATCACCAGTAACCCCAGTGCCTTTGGTCCACTCGCTGAACTTGAACGGCGGCGGCGACGTGGCGATGCTGGAGCTGGCCGGCGACAACTTCACCCCGTCACTGCAGGTGTGGTTCGGGGACGTGGAGGCGGAGACCATGTACCGGTGCGCGGAGTCCATGCTGTGTGTGGTGCCCGACATATCGCAGTTCCGCGGCCAGTGGCTGTGGGTGCGACAGCCCACGCAGGTGAGAATAGTTTTTGTCTCCACATATATTGGATGTGTCCAGGCTTTCGTGCTAGCGTAAGTCGTTGAATTCGCAGAGACAGTGATCATAAAATTACTGACGTGCATGACCATACTGTGCGTATAGGGCATACCGAATTTCTTTTTGGTACAATTAATGGACAGCAATTGAAATTTGAGATGACTCTGATGTACATGAAAACAAGATAAATACGTAATATGCTAAGGATAGACAATAATTGAATAACCGGAGTCCAAAATGTGTAAAACGATTTCTCGAAGTTGTAGTGTCGGTGATTGTCCGATGAGTTCAGACATACGTTTACATAATCTGATGAAACGATAACCTTTAAATATACGTATATCATATTTTCTTTACTGCATAACATGGCTTGGACAAAATGGCGGCGAGCCGATTGAAAAAATAGATACTATGTATCCTACACACAAATAGGTACTTCGCGCTCGTCGCGTCGCGCGCGGTTTCTGAGCTTCGTAAACGCCCGAACTGCTATTACATTTGGAAATTTATTCAAGCGCTCAGGCTGTTAGGGGGATCAGGATTACTACTCTCTAAGTCTTGGTAGTCCGCTCTGAATTATGGTAAAGGTCTCTTGATACCGTATAGTGTAATACGTATTAAGTATCTTGTAAAGACACAAACCCATTATAAGATAATTAGATTAATGACAGCTTTTTTTCATGACATTAATGACAATACTTTAGGAAGTGAATCTAACATATATTACCTGCTCAGAGAAGACTGAATGGAATAAACAAAAATAAAATTTTTTTGGCTATTTACGTCAGAATATTAAATACTAAGCCGAATAGGCTTTATTCTGTTTCAATTTTTGTACAAGACTTCTAGATATGCGGTGGATTCTGTTTTTACCAGCAATTGCACAAAGTATAGACAAAATTAAAAGAGCTTTCCCTCCACTTCAGGTGCCGGTGTCGCTAGTCCGGAACGACGGCATCATATACGCGACGGGGCTCACGTTCACGTACACGCCGGAGCCGGGCCCGCGGCCGGTGTGCCCGCCCGTGGACGACGTGATGCGGCCCGAGCCCGCCGCGCCCTGGCACCACGACGCGCACAACGCCCACCGCCTGCCCGACAACACGCTGCAGTAGCCCACGGCACGCTGCACGCTGCATCCCACGTGTGCTCGTATCCGCACCTAACGTCGTGGACGCGATAATCCAAAGATGAATTTAACCGATGTGATGTTACCCGCGCGACCGAGTCCGGGCCAAGTCCATAGTGTTAGCGAACTGTGCGTGTCGAGCGAGCGGTGAGCGATTTGGCCGCGTTTGTGTTGATTTGATTGTGCCTCGCGTCCGCTTATTATAACACCGTCCTCAGCACCCAAAGTTGTGTTATTAAATGCAGATATATATTATACAATGTCATTTGATATGACGCGCTTTAAACGCTGAAAGTGTTTACTGTAATAAAAAAACTGTCGTTGTTACATTGGAACGCAATTAGGCTTGATGCGCTTTATTATCTGTTAAAGAAGTCAATGTTAAATTACTCAAGCGAACCGCAAGCAGTCGTCATGATTATTGTTTATGGAAGTTATAAAATTATCCAATTAAAATTAGAATAAGCACGTCAGCTCTGCAAGGACAGATTTATTTGGCATTCGGTGCTCTCTGCCTAGCCTATACGGGATCTGTCCGCACCATATAATAACAATCGCATTGATGCTTTTCATGTGCTATATATAAATTGAAAGACCAGGACGCTGTTGTAATAAGAAGATGAGATAAGAAGAAATGGTGATACGAGTGATAAAAGTATTCTTAAATCGCTTTGTTTCGTGGTAGCCCTACACTGCACTACGGTGATCGCAAAGCGTAGTTATAAAACATGAATTTATTTTTGAAAGTTCGTGAGTTTTGTGCCTAAAATTATAATTATACATACATATATATATAAT
>DWEE01000497.1:0-16923 GCA_018245755.1 Parelbella macleannani | reverse complement strand
GTACGGGAACGGAGAGATTTGTTCCAATCTGCGAACGTACCGCATTATCGTTATTGAACAATATAATATGACAGTTTTAGGATGAACTGGCAAAAAATATAGAAATATGGTATTGTTAGAATATCCTGCTATATGACTAATGCTTTAGGTCGTTTTAGTTTCTACTGTGGATTAAGAATGTGTTGTGACTAATTGATCAATTCTGATCAAACATAAAAATGTGTGCTTGTGAACAAAAATATATGTAGCATGTATTGTGTTATGAGGCGTTGTTTATATGTTAAGTGTATAATGAAATAATAGGGTGCACACCGCGCGATGGCGACGTCCTTGTCGAGGCCGCGCTCGCGGCGCTCCTTGAGCAGGTCGTAGTAGACGCGGCCGGAGCAGAAGGCCAGCTTGCGCACGCTCTGGGCATTCTGCGCCGCCGGGCCCTCCTCCGGGATCACTCTGCGGGACGGGGAATACTTACGTATACTTCTGAATATGTACCAAATTTTATAAACCCGTACATAATATTGCCACATTTATTTCACATGGGAGTACACAAAAAAGTTTATAAAAGATGGAAAAAATATATGGAATGTGATAAATTTAATGTATGATTAAATTATGCCCAAACAATTAGCGGGAACTTATAAAGAAGTTCGGACAACTCTGACAATAGTCAGACTGTACTAGAACAGCCGATTCATGATATAGTTACACGTATGAAATGTTTAAAACTAATCTAGTGAATATTGGTACACAAATGTTACCTCTTGAAGGCGGTGCCCTCGTTCATGTCGTCGAAGGAGGACTTGCACTCGGGATGCCGCAGCAGCGACTTGGGCGTCATCAGGATGAGCGGCTTGCGGAAGGGCAGCGCGATCTGCCGCCGCAGAATGTGGAAGTACGAGGCGGGCGTGGAGCAGTTAGCCACGATCCAGTTGCAGTCATGCAGCTGGCGCACTGGATAGTACAAACCATGCCATTATATTAGATGTTTGATTGATGACGTCAATCGTACGACCGAAAAAGATTAAATCCCACAAGCCAAGTATATTAGATTATATAACTCGAATACAACCTACAATCCAAACAGGTTCAATCCTACAGCTTAAATAGATTAGATTATATGCCCGCAACGGCACTGATCCCATAACTCAAATTGATTAAAATCTAAAACCTTAATAACATACTGAATGTACTGCAGTTATGACAGGTATAACTCCTCTGAATTCGCGACTTCATTTCTTCAGGTGGACTGATCCAAACCCCTTTAAAATAATAACACGATATAAATAACTATTTTAAATTAATTAGAGCAAACGAACCTTCGTAGTCAGGGCTCTCAGGAGGCATGTAGTCAGGATCGTCAGCGCTCATCTGCAGGAAACGCTCCAAGCGAGCTGAAGAGTGTTCAGGACCCTATGAATAAGGGATCATATTACACTACAAAACTAAACCACGCAGCCGATTTTGGTACGCTTTTTACTTAAAAGAAAAATAATAAACATTCAAGGTTTGTGTGTATAACTTGTAGCTGAACCTGCCACAACATGTCCAACGACGTGATATATGTGTGTTTACGTGTGTGCGAGTATTTGTACGACTCTGTGCGTGCGTGGACGTGTGTGAACGTGTATGTGCGTGTGTGTGCAGGTGTACGACGCACCATGCCCTCCATGCCGTGCGGCTGCAGCAGCACGATGCCGGACTGGCGCACCCACTTGGCCTGTCCGCTGGAGATGAACTGGTCGATGATGCACTGCGCCACGTTGTTGAAGTCGCCGAACTGCGCCTCCCACAGCACCAGCGCGTTGGGGTTCGTCACCGAGTACCCCACCTCGAACCCGAGCACGCCTGCGACGTACATACTTATACTTAGTTCGTATTATACCATCACGCACCTCGTCACACTCTGCGCCATCTACCAATCCCGTAAGAGACCTGACATTATATTAAGATCTGCTATTATTAACCAATTTTTTAATAACATATTTAGATTGTCGTCCATGAACATGTGCAATACTCTGGAAATAACTAATGCATTGCTAGCTTTAAAGGAAAACTGTATTAAATACACCTTGCCATATAAAAAGTAAATGGATTAATAAAATATGCAAAACTTAAAAAAAAAAAATCCAAATAGGGTGGTAGAAATTTTAGTTATTTTTTTATCATTAAAAAATATGTTAATTTACACTTCTTACCGTATTCAGATAGTGAGCTGTTGCAGACCGTGTAGGGAGCCTGGTCTGGGTACAGGTGCGCGAGGGCGCAGTACGTGGCCTTGTCTACTTTTTGATGGTGGAGCACGTGATGCCTGCGATCGCCAAATTATATTAGGACAAAATATTTGGTAGAAATGTAACATTTCATGTACATTTTCGAAAATATTTTTTGATATTGCATGTAATATTGAGAAATTTTTACACGTTTATATACATCTATTATATAGCTTTTTTGGTAAATAACACGTTTTGAAACAGTAAATCAAAGCTCCTAATCAAATCTAAAACATATACATACATAGTTATTCAAATTTACATCAACCACATACAACTTACATATATGATAAATCATCACAAAGAAGTTATATACATACATATCTGAAAGCAATAATTACCTGTGTGAGAATGTGCCTCTCTCGACGTCCTCTCCGGACAGCCGCACGTGGATGCCCTCCTTTAGCAGAGACCTGAAGGCCATAGCCTCGCCCAGCGCCCAGTCCACGGTGCGGTTCTGCACCATCTCCATGCGCGACTTGAGGATACGCAGCAGACCCTTGTGGATCTCGAACTCGGCCGCGTTGGGCGGCGGCGAAGAGAAACGCTTGCCGATGTGGACCAGAGTCTCCTCCACAACACCGGTGTTGGACATCTGAGTTGCAAAACAATGAAGGTTATTTAATATTTTTAGACTGACCATTTATATCACAGTCATTATCCTCCAAATCAATAGTTGACATCTACATAAGTAAAGATTTGATAGGCGATTGTATATAACATACAAAAATACATTACACTTAATTCACTATTATATTAAACACATTAGGCTCCATCTCTTACCGACCAAAAGCATTAATAATAACAATAGCGACTAATTAATTGCAGATCACGATGTAGTTATAAAAAAAAAAATGGTCCAACTTTGGCACGGAATTTTTTAATAAGGATTAAATGTAGCATTTCTTTGTAAAAAATAACTATAGGTTTGACGTAACTTAAGAATTGGGATATACGAGTGTTAAGTGACTTGTGTCGTATTTCGTGGTATTAAATAAAAATTTACACTCTGACACCATGGACAATGATGGTTTATTTTTTAATGTAAAACTTTTATCATTTACATGTTGACATAATATCTTGACAAAGGTCAACATTAAGCTGAACACCAACCTTAAGTGGGTCCTTGCCCTCGAAGAAGCCGGACCAGGGCGAGTCGAGCCAGTCCTTATATTTGATGTGGGTCTCCTGCTTGGCCTGGTTGTAAGCGTCCTCGCAGATCTTGTCGTACTTGTCCTTCACGTCCTTCACCTCCTCCGCGGTCACCACGCCCTCCGTGATCAGCTGGTCAGCGTACTTCTCCAACACTGCGGAGTATAGATGTTTGTAAGAAATATTTCTTTTTATATTCTATAATATGGATATATTTTTTTTATTATTTATGTTAATTGGCATTGGATAGATATAAATTATTGATATCAATTCTATTTGTTTTACACATTAGTCTCTAAATCGTGAGACATTATAAATCATTATGAATCCGTTTATCATTTTTAATTGTTGGAAATGAATCTCCTCCTAGATACGGAAGGATTAAAGCCATAGTTTCCCATGCCATTCTAAGAGCGGATTGATTGACTTTATACAGCTTAGAGAGCAATATATTAGTCATTTTAACGTATGCAGGCTTCCTTACGATGTTTTTCTTTCCGTTACAACAAAAGATATTTAGTTTTAAAACTTCTCGATTATAAAGTGAAGATTTTAAATTGAAACCTTGGTAGGGTAAACTAAATATTATAACCGCTAGGTTATGACAGCTCGTTACTAATTTGAACATAGAGAAGTACAGGACACCAACCGGGCTTAGTCTTGCGGATCTTCTGGTACATGAGCGGCTGCGTGAACATGGGCTCGTCGACCTCGTTGTGGCCGTTGCGGCGGTAGCTGACGATGTCGATGACGACGTCCTTGTGGAAGGTGGCGCGCCACTCGGCCGCCACGTTGCACACGTGCATCACCGCCTCGGGGTTGTCGCCGTTCACGTGGAAGATGGGCGCGTTCACCACGCGCGCCACGTCTGCACACCGCCTCGCTTACTTACGATACGAGCTTCCACATCGCACTTATCAGTAAACACATTTAAACGGTTCTTTGCAATTAAAATACTACGGTGAGTACAGACCACCAAAAACAATGCAATGACATTTCTACAATTGATTACTATCAGTGTTATTAACCGTAAGCCATCTATTTCAGTATGCATAAGATAATATTTTTGCAATCTTATAATATGTTATGCTGATAATACATAACATCCCGCGTATATTTCCTCGAAAATATAATAATACACAAAAATGTGTATATACTTTCGATGTATTTCCATGGTTCACATTTTATGTAAGATATCCTACAGAATAGGAGATGTGTCTATTGTCAAACATCAGACACAAATCCAAATTCCAAACTCCTACGAAGAAGTTTAATTTAGAAATATACCCTATAATACTTCATCCAACTACGGCAATTACATCAAAGAAACAAATTTCAGTACATAAATTAAACAATGACATATACAATTTATGCAGCATATACAAGTATGTGCATACATAAAACATCTAATGTTTATAGTAAAGAAAACAACCGACCTGTGCAGTAGGCGGAGGAGCGCGAGTGTCGCGGGTCGGTGGTGAAGCCGATCTGGTTGTTGACGACGATGTGGATGGTGCCGTGCGTGGTGTAGGCGGGCAGGTCCGACAAGTGCATGGTCTCGAACACCACGCCCTGCCCCGCGAACGCCGCGTCGCCGTGCAGCAGGATGGACATCACCTGGACAACGACATTTCAAAGTTGGAACAAAAAAATAACACTGCCACAGCTACAATACCTCTGCCGTTTTTCAACCATGGTTGATTCAACACATGGAGTCTATACATGGAATATTAAACATTTCTCTAACTATATGTTAACATTGACATACAAATACAACTATCATATTAACGTTTTACAATGAAACACATCTCACTATCTCTCCTCTCATCATAAGCGTGATCTATTTTCCAATATTCACCAAGAGAAGTATCGTCATTATCAGCATCATCATCATCATCATTAGCCTACTCCCGTCCACTAGCCAGCGGGCAGGCCGTGCAGGGAGCACGGACAGGACAGGGCAGGACAGGGTAGGAGAGCGGTTACCTTCTTGCCCTCGTTGTCCCCGCGGTAGAACTGCTCGGCGCGCGTCTTGCCCTGCACCACGGGGTCCACGGCCTCCAGGTGCGACGGGTTGGCGCACACGGCCAGCCGGATGTTCTTGTTCGTCACGCGGTTCAGCCGCTCGATGTACGTGCCCAGGTGGTACTTCACGTCGCCGGAACCCTGACCAATCATACAAGCTTTCAGTAGATATCATGAGATGTCTTACACGGTCATTTAAACGCAAGATAAGCTTGAAGAGACCCTGCATTCCTGTAATTGAACATCTGATGCACGAGATACATACATATTAATACATATCTACATATACAAGCTTTTTCAATAAATCTATCTTTATTTTACCATTGAGAGATTAGACACGTAAAGGCTGTACGTACTTTATACAAAATTCATCTGATTAAATGAGGTGTTCAATCAATTTCAGTTTAAAAACTGAACATAATGAATGAGACCTAACGTATCGAATAAATTACGTATTCTTTTCGATCTTCTAGCGGTTAAAATCTCGAAATATATCGGTAATAATGATTTAAGAATAAATTATTTTGAAGTATACATACAAAGTATACATACAAAGTATACATACAAAGTAGGTAGCCAAATTTCGCGTACCTACATATTATGTACTTTATAATGTTATAAATAAAATACATGCACAATAAAAATATTCGGTTTAATCTTGATAAGATAAGAGATAATTTTATCAAAAAACCAGTCCCCACATAAACCTGTCATCGACTCTAATTGCATGTGTACAACAATGTAATGATTGCTTATCTACACCCAGGGGTTAGTTCGTTTATATGCGTCAATGACCATTTATAGCACGCAGTTCATTCAACTATTAAGTCAAACTTCAATTTACTTATAATATAACTTCTAGCGCGGTAAGATTTGAAGCGAGAACCCTTGCTATGATAACCGGAATTTTAAAGCAATAGGTTATCACTGCTTACATGTATAAATACAAATTAATAAAGATATAATTATAAAGATATAGACTTACATCATCTTCCGCTTCCAGACCAGCGAACTGGGTGAACAGTTGGTGAAGAGGTTTTCGGCACACGTTGGCCAACACGTTCAAGCGACCTGTGAAATTGTATATAACCCATTATTAAAATCATGAAGAACATAAGGAGTCACAGTTGATCGAAATTTGGTATATCCTGTAGTGTAAATAATATGCAGTCGACATACACTTCATATTCGTCGGATTAAATACACTGCACGCCAAGGCTGTTATGAGGTAGGCAAGGAACACGTTTCTACAAAGTAAGTTCTAACCGTAAACGATCTTGCTTGATAATTAAATTTATTTTTACATTAAATTAGTAATTATTTAATCATCGCTATTCAGTCGCTGTCAACTTTTTCTCAGTCGAAATTGGAAAAGAAATTATTGTTCATAAAAAATTGTGGGTACCTCTGTGGGGCATGCCCATGATGATGGACTCGACTCCGAGGCGCGTGGACACGTCGATGACCTGCTTCATCGCCGGGATCAGGATCTCGCAGCCCTCCAGACCGAACCGCTTCTCCGAGGACCATTTCTTGGCCAGGAAGTTCTCGAAACTGGTTCAAAATGAGAACAATACAACTGTAGCGAAAGTACGACTCAAATTCAATCGATGTGCAACTCCGATTGCAATATTTTTTTCATTTTAGTTTTCAGAAAATATCATCATAAATCATAGACGCCAAACCATAAAATTTATTTAGTATGATATCATGACTGTTGCTCTATGAAAAATTACATAGTTATCATATTATGTGCAATTATACATCTTGTCGTATAGATGCCTTGACTGCCTCGTTGGTCAAGAGGTTGCAAGTGCGACTGATGATCGAGACATCTTGAATTCGATTATGGGGTCGAGTGTTATTTGATTTTTATAACTTAGATTTTCGACTAGAAATTTCTAGCATTGACTCGTAGTCTGTACCTTTGCCCGGTGTATTATAATAGGCGCACCGCCTATTCCATGGTGGGAGGTAAACGTAACTAGTAAAACGTGGGAATTTACTACACTTCTCTACCTACCGTTTCGGGAATTACAGGCGTAATATTACGTTACGTTTAGTATAGATTATTTTAAAATTATCTTATTTTAAAATTATCCAATCATTTGCTAGTGTCGAGACAAACGTAGCGTGGACTCATAAAACAGCGGCAACGGTTGGAAAATCAATAGATACGTACGTATGTAGTAATCCATCGATTTTACCACTGCTCAAATTATATGCACAACTTTTATTGATTATTTCATCATACATACCTACATTTGTATGATGAAAGTGTCAACAAGTCATACATTTGTATGGTACCATTATCAACATATGCCCATCTGTTTTTTATCAAGGTGGCTATAGATAAAGAGAATAGTCGCTATCAATCACAGCACCTGTTTTAAGGATATAAATCACATATCTGAAAGATATGATTAGGAGACTATTTCCTACATATTTTGTATATCTGACAGCCTTAACTCGCCCATCAATTATATTTGCATGTCATGAAGACTAAATATAAACGTAACATCACGGCTGTATTTCCCCAAAAGTGTAGGCCGAAGAGTATTTTACTGCCACCTTCATATGTTATGTTGTATGTACCGTGTAATAAGGGATGAGGGTATTGCGTATACGCCGGGCTCAATCAACAAGAAAAATATATGTGTATTATATTCTTTTTATACTCCAGCTGTCATAACAATATGCCTTAAACAATAATAAGTAGACAAAAAACGAATGATCAAAGTTATATAGCATTTCCACGTAACTTACAATAAAGGGAGAAAATATATACATTTTAAAAATGCAAAAAAATTATTGAACACAAATTCATCAATTATCACTACTATACTTAACAGTTAAGTCTACATCCAAGAGCAAGTGCTACCAACATACTTCTTTATCGATTGTATATTGAGTCACGTGGCGCCACCGTGCCAATGGCGCACGTGGATCTGCCGTGTGTTTACTTGGAGCGGCACTTGGCATCACTACAACAATGCTAACAGAAAGCGAGAAGCGCCTTACGATATTTATGTATGTTGAATATCTAAAGTCAAGACTCGTTTAATTTCGGCACGTAGAATTTTCTGCAATCATAGTGATACGAAAATATATATATCGTACTGCTAATATTGTCATTTGGTGTTCGATAGAAGACTCTAGGGACTGTTAATTTTACTGTTATATAAAGAGCTTTAAAAAAACCAGAATAAGTACAAAAAAAATAATGCTCGATATAAAAAATAGAGATTCATCTTTACCACTCTCTTTTTCCATGCCCGATGTTTAAATTTCACACCGATGTTCTAAATTTCAAACCAAATATATTGTCCAGGATATGAAAAAGAGTAATGAACACCTCTTACCCAGTGGACCTGGTCAGACGGGCGAGGATTAGCCTCTTCTGGTCCGGGCTCATCTTGGTCACGTTGGGCGGCTCCATTCGCTGCCGGATCCAGTTGCACTGCTCCAGCGAGTTGATGAACATGAACTCAATGCCAATGTTGTTGCAGTACGCCTGCTCCAGGCGAGTGAGGATTTCCCTGGACGATTACAAGTTACATTCAACTAGGACATATGTGAAAGCCACCTCTTTTTAGTTTGTCTAATGAATGAGCTGTTTCCTTACTTTTTTTTTCCCAACTTCTGTTTTAGATTTCTTCTTGAGAAATCGCGACTTTTCATGTCTTTTTTGACAGCGCAAAGTAAAATATAATAAGTAATTGTGATGTCTAGAAAGCTTATAAAAATATATGAATTAAAATGTGAAATCATAATATTCAATGTTTTAGATGAGTAAATATATGAATTTTAATAATCATTATGAACTGCTATAGAGAATTTATTAATATTGATCAAGAAACGGGTAGGCCATTTCACTTCTCGGCTATCACAATTGCTAACGTTCAGAGGCGACCGTGACCACTTATCATCAAGTGACCCGTCTTGCCTATATGCCAGGCTGAATATTTTAAAATTCCTAAACAACTAAGTTTCGACGTAATTTTGTCACATTGAAACGAATGTTCTATGAGACTGAAAATTATTATTATTACCTAAGCGGTAAAGCTTTCTCCTTCTCCCCGATGAAGGTGGTCGAGGGTAGTTTGAACACCCTGTCCATATCGGCTTCATCTAGAACATACGGTGATTTATAAGAGTAAGAAGGTCACGTTATAATAATTAACCATTATATGAGAACAGAACAGAGAAAAGTTGAGATAATGGAAAACAATGGCAGAAGCAAAGGTAGATACAGATAGAGAAGCACGAAAAAAGCGTAATTCAAATTAAATATATCATATCCCTTTACTAGTATTTATTACACCAGAATATGAGCCTACGTGAGACATTACAGAAGAGTAGTATCACATCCAATGACAGATCTACATATAGCAATATAAAGCCCGCAAGTTTAATACCAACAATGTATGTACATAGGTATCCCAAGTTCAATGTTAAATAAATATGATTACATTCAAAAATTTACACAATCCAATAGTGCATATTATCCATATTGTTTTATCCGAGCATCCATATGGATAATCTTTAGTTGAACAGTACAGCGATATAGTTCGTTGGCCACAATCCAAGACAAGAATCCACTATGAGGACTATAAATATAGATTTGAAGGTCGTCGAATAAATCGCTTACATTTAGCACTTACAATGTATGTATGATATATACTTATATACAAACAATTCCATAATAAAACATCATATTAACTCCATATTGTTACTTGCATGCAAAAACATATCACTAATGATTATATTACATTTGGTCAAAAAAACCATGCAAATACCACGACATCAAACAGCCAATCCACGTATCAAAGTCAAGACTAGTGATCAACATATCTCCATGCTATATGTAACACATGTGGGTAATATGAAATATATGAGAAAACATCGAATATATGGTAAATGGCGTGCGAGCCGGAGGACATTGTGCGTTACATCACTTCGGTATGTGGTAGTTATGGCGCTCAGTTACATACGGTCCGAACTAAAATAACAACGTACAGATAAAACGTAAAATGTAAACGGCAACAGAAAAAAAAACAAGACACGCATTCGCTTCGATATCGCTTCGCTTTGGCGATATCGTTTCGATAACGTTTCGATATCGTGTCTAGAACGCTTCGACATCGCTTTATTCAGCGATATCGCCTCGTTGTCCAAACACATACTGGGTCGCCATAACTACGCATGAGAGACGTCGGAGCGGCCAGGGTGCTTGCTATGCAAGTTTCTCTCTATTTCTCCTTACCGAACCTGTAGCTGTTGTGTATCACCTCCCGCGGGTTTTTACCAGCCAAATCGTAGTTTGCTATTTCCAACGGGTCGAGGTTCGCTATATGATGTCCTCGGATCTGTTTTTTTTATACTCGTTTAGTAAAAATATGCACGTCGGTTGAATTGTTGTTAGACATTAACGTAAGTCACATACAAAGCGTAAATTAGAACAAATAAAAAAATAAGAATAATAATAAATTTAAAACATCCATTTGTATGTTACAAGTTGGTTATACTCTCGCGTCATTCATTCGTGTTGTTAATAAATTATTATGCATTCTCATGAATCACACTTGTTTGCAAGACTTTTTTGGTAACAAACTAAACTAGAGGAATTATGGTTAACATTGCCTTAAATATCATATGAAACTCGTGTACGAATAATATGTACTCCTGAGACGCTGACCTGTTCAATTATATGCATCAAAAATACAAAATAAGCGTGCACAATGTACGATTAATTAATCACAAATTGGTAACCGTAATCGACACACAGATAAAAATACAATAAATATCATATTCTCCCTTATCAAAGATTAAACTAATATAATAAACAATTAAAAATAATTTCAAACTTTACAATATACATATAACAGAATCAAAAATGAGTATAACACATCATAGTGTAACTCTAATATGTTCGTATAAACAATTTTATGATTCATACGTGAGAGGAATCGCACCTAAAATAAACATGAAAGTTACGCAAATACTTCTCCATATGGATAATATCCATATAATGTATACAGTGGAATTTAACTAACTAGGTTGTATATCAACTGTGACAAGAACATTACAACTGTACCGGGGATAACAATGACATTACCAACAGGTATAACAAAGACATTGCCTTCATTAATAATACAAAAATTACAGATATTTAGCTCTAGTAAAGGAATATGATCGCAACGCTTTAGTATAGAGATACAAGCACAAACAAAATTACTACAATCTATTAAAATTTATAATCGTACTTTAGTCACAAACGATAACAATACTATAACAATGTTATACATAAATATGTGTTATGTTGTTATTTGAACATGTGACGTAACAATAGAATGACCGAATATCAAAAAGCTAGTCTCAAATCAAATATAAGTATGTTAGCTGATTTATGTCATAGTAATCGTAATATAACGAAGCGACATAGCAAATCAAAAATAAGGTTATTGACATTTCGAAATATATAAACTTAAAAATACAAAATAACAACGAAACTATCACGTTTGTGTAAATTCAACGTTTGTCAGAAAATAAACTAAACAAATACCAAGCACCGCTTTGGAAATAGAAATAAAGACCATAAATAAATACTATATAGTACATTAGACAGCCATACACCATAAAAAGCGAAAAATAGTAGCTACCCCCTCTACGAAGCACTGGATGTGCCCCGAACAACGTCATAGAGTAGGTACCGTTCAAATAAACAGTAAGTAGGTACGCTCATATAGGAGAACAGCGAGTGCTACCAAAGCGAACAAACTATTCAACCCCAAAAGAAAACTCGGTGGTTTTTTGAAAATCACAATATGAAGAATAAACGTTTCCACAGTGACCATGACCTTCAATTAAAAAAAAACATTAAGCAAAATTGCCGCCTCCTTGAGTAGAAGGTGAAAAATATTTTTGCAGGCCATCCGCACTAGATTACAAGAAAATGTTTTACATTATCTGTTAACACCGATAACAAATGCATTTCACCATTGATATAGGTATTCGGTGTCAAACTTTGACACTAGATAAAGAAAAATTTGAAAATACGTACATACATATATATATTTGTGTGTGTGTGTACATATATCCTTGCCAATTTCGTATTGGACTTTAAAGTCATAAAAAATTGTGTCCATAGATACTGCGTTACAAATAGTCTGCAACAGACGCAAGGCTATTGTTGTGGATATACATATATACGTGTTATATATATTTTTGTATAGAAAAGCCAATCTGTCAAGGCCAGTCCCGCACAAGTCCCGCTAACGTCAATGGTAGGGAGTCCATACCGAATCGCACGTGCTGTCTAATGACCGCCTCGCTAGCGAAGGCCCGCAGGCCGCCGTGCCACTCGCCGCTCGACACCGGATCCCCGGTCGAGATCCCCAGCGGGTCTAGATTCGCGACGAGGTGACCCCGCGACTAAACCGCACCAAACAATCCACAGCATTATTCACCCTAACTGGCTCTACCCACGACATAAGTATGGGTCGCGCGCACACCATTCATGTTAATAAGAGAATAAGGAAGAGATTTTGTTATTACAATACGTCAACGAGAGGCTCTTAACTGCCACTACCCCCATATTGCAACATCTACCATATAAAGGAAGCGTATAAAAATATAAATCTAGTCGAAAAGAAAATATACGTTGAGACTAGCGATTCTATTAAATCGGTCGAGAACGGTTAGTTTGAGACGACAAAGTTTAGAAAGTGTTCTAAGAGAGCGTTATAAATCCTGTTAATACGAAAATGAAAATGATATAATGTAAGACGGGCGAATATTATGCACTTGAGTAATTAATTAATTTTATTCGCTACTGTATAGTAACTGTCTCAAAAAACCACTACTGCAAACAAATTAGTTGACTATAATGCGAATATTATCACATACATGCATAATTTATATGCAGAGGTACTTCTGTTGTCCTCGCAAATTTTTCGACTTGTATTGATATGCATATATGACGTAACAAAATGTAAGGTAAGATGGCAATAACGTCTACAGTATGAGAAACAAATGCAATCGACTACTCGAATACAAAATACAACCACCGTTTATGTGTGGAGCCATCGATTAGTTGGCTTTCAATGCATGTAATAATATCGCTGTGATACATAAACACGTGACACGCAAAACAAGTTCCTCAGCTGGATAACCGAACAGGGGCCGACGGGCCGGTGGCGGGGGCGAGCGCCGCCCGGAGCCCCGTAGCAGTGACACGGTTCACGTTAGCCGCTGCGTACCGAAATTGAAATATTTCCTCATGATGAGCTCGGAGCGCGGCGCCCGCATGCCCAGTTCGGGCAGGTTGGCCGTCGTGATGCCGAGCGGGTCCACGTCCGCCGCCAAGTGACCGCGAGCCTGCCACGCACCCGCCAACCACGTCACTTTACGCCCACACACTCACCACGACCCAGCGACTTTGCATCGAATACTGTTTTGCCGAAAACTCACAGGCAAAAACAAACTCACTTTAAATACAAATAAGTCATCCATAATAATTACTTTCTTGTAAAAAGGTGCTTAACTAGTTTATAATAAGCGTATCCCGTCGCTAGGTCGTGCCGTTCGATGCGGACACGGTCTTAAAATAGAATCAACCGTATGACCAATCTGTTGCAATTTTGAGCAATTTGATATTATAACATCCCAATAAAATGCCTCTCTGTCGCAGTAGTTTTATCTTATACAACACATTTACTTCATGAAAATGTTATCCATAAACGCAGACAACTTAAAAAAAAACCATTAGACCAATAATCTCATTTTTTTTAATTTTACGAATCAATTTCGTGTGCTCCCGCGCTAATACATGTATGTGCTATGCAGTAGATGAATGTAACAATAATAATAATAATAATAATATGGAAATGAAAAGGTCCACGTTAAAACCCTTATCACTTATTAACATGTCAAATGGTACCAACATGTTAGATAGGAGTCCAAGAGTATTTCAACTTAAACATACCATGGAGCACACTGAATAAGAGAGACAAATCAACATAAACACCAACAAGTCACATAAACAAAGCACAAAATAACAAACTAAATACATTTGGATCGCAAGCTGTGTTCTCGTGTTCATGTTAGGCAGTAGATCAATGTATCAATCAAGGAATTATAATCATTAAGTATCAAATAATACTTTCATTTTGTCTGTAATATTTTGTTTTGTGTTGACTTAGCTGGCCTATACTATACCTACTTTTGGTCTCTGTGTGAGGTAACACTAAGCTCGCGTTAGATACAAGTGTAAGATGTGCAAACAATAACGTAAAATCTACATATCTGTTGTAAATGTAATGTAATGCGGGAGTGTGGTCACCTGATAACTCCTGATAATCGCTTGCACGGCTAGATGGTCGTCGATTATCTTCTCGTTGATTGGTGATCCTGAGGGAAGGGCATAATTAGTCACACTCTTGTCTCTCAGAGTAAACATTAAAAAATTAAATGAAAAAATTTCACAAACCTAAACTCATTTTTATTTCAATTATTATTCTTTATTATATTGTCATCGGTCCTTTATATGTATGTAAGATTTCAAATTAATCACACACGTCGAAGTCGATGCAAATAATATTAGATTTTGATACATGAATAGATATGTACATACATACATACATACAGATCAAAACAAATGTACAAAACCCTACTATATTAAAACCATTTTGAAAGTGATAAGACATTTTATGTATGACAAATGAATCGTAAGCAAGACATCATTTGAAAACTGGAAGAGACTGGTATTTATTAGCGCCTGTGTAGATTGTTATCACGAGAAGTTATCACCCGTTAGGTGGATCACGAACCAACGTGCTAAATACTATTAAAGCAATAGAGATGAAAATATATCTACCTTCTCAAGTGCACGTTTCAATAGATTCAAGTTGATAATAAGATTGCGAGCCGTCCCATGATGATAAAGGTTTATTATTCTTAGTATTATATATCGTCACGCCAGCTCCCTTATAGCTCATTTACACTGGGAAGACTGTCACTTATGGTAAACGATGTCGGCGTGCCTAGGTGGATTCGGCTGACGTGTTGCTTATATAAAAGGGTTTGCCGTGTGAATGAGCCCTTTGGCAAGTGTCATAATTAGGTGAATTTTATAAATTTTACCATCACTTCCGTCAATTAATTTTTTACTTAATTCGTCGTATCATTCTATTTAATAATGTATATAAATAAATTGCTCGACAATTAATGACGTTGAGTCTGACGTAGAGAATTTATGAAAGATTGTAAAATTTGCATGAGCACTTGGCAAAAAATAATAACTCATTATAAATATAAATATTCAATTGTTCTTGAAAAGTCATTGTAATCAAAAACATACGTTGGTATTTTCAATATGTAAACAATTGTTTTAAATTTACAATTCAGAAAGGAAAGTCGTCATTTAGTAATATGTATTCGTAATAGCGTCATGTAACAATCGTACAATTATCCATACTTATAGTATTGAGATTTTTTTTATTTTAATATTATGTCCAATGTTATATCCGTAGTAAGACATTATAACAAAAGCAGTTTATTTTTCTTAAAAGCATTTATCTCTAACCACATCGTTCAAAAAGAATAATAAGCAAGTTTTGGAGGTACATATCATAACATTGAAAATACAAAAAGGATGCTTACTCTGCAAGAATGACATTATTATAAACATAATATAAAAACAACCCTTAAACTGTTAAGCAAAGTATTATAACCGGGCATATGTATATATTGCGACTCACCTGCCGCTATGGATGGCATGCCGCCGCCGGCCGGCACAAGCGAGGTAAGGGGCACCTCGTTCTTGGAGTAGGGTGCGAGGTTGGGCGGCGAGGTGTAAGCCACGCCGGGCTGCGCCCCCGCGGTCGCATTGCGGAAGAATGCGTCCCAAGACTTGAAACAAACATCAATCACACTGTCAATGAACTTTATTAGATTTTAATTCGCATTACAATAAGTGTATTTCTCAATAAAACAAACGTCTCTTGTATCAGAACGACACTAGGAAATTTAGATAAGATTGTGTTTTACGTTTGCTTTTAATACAAACTATTCGCCATTTCACGCTAAGAAGTGAGAACCTCTAAATTCCTCAACATATCTTGCGACGGATTAGCCTTATCGCCTAGATACATATAATGAAAAGTTATCCAAACCCTATTGTTATATCTAAGTTGTAATAATAATAAAGTGCTCTAATATCGAAGCAACATTTTAACGTGAAATATGGACCAGCAAATCGCAGTGTGATTGAAAATTGTTACATAAGTTAAAATAATTTGTTTAAATTACAGAAACAAAGAGGATTTTGTAAAGCATTGTGTGATTAATGCCTTATATACTCTAATTTTTTAAAATAATAATTCGAATGTAATAAAAAAAATAATAATCGACCCATTTGTCATTCCACTGTTGGAATATGGGTCTCCTCTCATATTGAGAGGGTCAAGGCCATAGT
>DWEE01000496.1:0-16954 GCA_018245755.1 Parelbella macleannani | reverse complement strand
ACACGGGTCTCCTCTCTGAACAAAAAGGGTCTACCCCGGATAAACAGGAATGCTTTATTTAGTATTCTTTTCTAAAAGGGGACAAGTAATACAAAAAGCCTTTTAAAAAATCCCGACGGGATAGTGACAATAATAGCATTTCCCTAAATCCTTTTTCCTCCTGTCTGGCAAAGAGCAGAAATTCTGGCCGATGACTGTTTCCCGATTTGTTTGTTTGTTCCTGTTTCCAAATTGGAATTTTTCAAAATTACAGTGATCTGACATCTTTTTATGCTAGCGTGCTATATATTTTCGGCTGCATCTTTCTTACCAACAGTCAAATTGTAATCCAGTGCGGCTACGACTAATAAAAAAAAAAATACCACCAGAAAACTATTTAACTCCTGTAAATTCTATCTGGATAAAGTTCTATATAAAAACATATGTTTATCTCAGACGTTTTTGTATTTACCCAGTTTTGAAATTTCCAGCTTGTCTATAATATGCATCAATAAGCCGGTGACCCGAGCCACGGTGCATTTGCGAATAACCTCAATGGTTTCCAATCGGTTCAGATCCACGACGCGAACAATTTACCATACTTACAATAATGTGACGCATAAATCGTTTGCTACAACGTACAATAAACGGACATGTGAAAAATGACCACAAATCACCCACATTACATTTTGGATGTGGTAGCTGGGTTTATTCTTTACTTTTTATTTCTTAAAGTAATAATAGAAAATGACCACGAACGACCCATTTTACATCTTGGATGTGGTAGCTGGATTCATTCTTTTGTTTTCAAAACGTAAAATAACAAAAGAAAATGCCTGCAAATCACCAATATTACATTTTGGATGTGGTAGTTGGGTTTATTCTTTCATTTTTATCTCTTGAAACAACAAAAGCAATGTTTGAATCCCTGCTTCTAATGATGTAAATGGACATAGGCGACGATGATCATTCAAAATCGTAATACTATCAATTTGCTAGGTTAAATTAACAAGAAGAAAGAAGAAATTTTTAGGTCACACTCTTTGTATTTGTTAATTAATTTATAGTGTGCAGGTTCATAGTGCAACTACATATATATTGTTATCTATGTAGCTGGTCACACTCTTTGTATTTTTTAATTAATTTATAGTGTGCAGGTTCATAGTGCAACTACATATATATTGTTATCTATGTAGCTGGCAATAAAACGCAGAATTGAATCATTAAATTCAAAATGACTACTACCTTTCACAATGAGTGAGCGGATGGATGTAATTTATAAATTATAGATACCATATAAGTAACTGTAAATCATAGATTCAATAAATCTGATTAAGTTATTTATCTAAGGAAAAACTTAATCTGCGACGGGCCTTGATATTATGTAGGAACATGATTAATGGAATTTCTAGTCTCGATGAAACGGTATATTCGCTTTTTGCTACTGTTGCTATTCATATTAGCAATAAAATATTACAGAACATAGATATATATTTGTTTATTTGGAGTTTTATCCCATTTTATCATATTTTCAACGCGTTTGGGAAAAATCCGATGAAAGCTACAACTTGTTAAGCGTTGCTATTTCGTTTAGTGATACTAGTAAACTAATCATTTATAACAGAATTTTATGATGCAATAACTGTTACTGCCAATGGATAAATCGAAACACTTTGTTATAGCATGAATTTTGCAAAGCTTTTAAACGAATTTGTTCATGTGTCGATACCTCCATGCCCGTAGAGAAATGTGGAAAACGCATAGTTATGACAAAATTGGTCTTGTATTTTCTAATAAATAACTGATGAATTTATAAGGTATATTTCACCAATAACCTGTAAGTGTTTATTTAAGCACCTATTAATTACCCGCACAGGATATTGTACAACAGAGAAGATTACATCTTAACGCAAACCACAGGAAATACGTAATAAAATATTATATGCAACTAACCGGGCTTTAAGTGACGTCACAGCGGCATCCGCTTTATTGTGTTGAGAATGAAAATGTACACAATTATATACTCATGGAATATACTGCGGATTTCAAATAAAAACTGTGCCCTAAGTTGAGAAAAGCCAGTCTTTTGTTGAATGTCGAGTTTGATTTTTCAAAATGCATTTTATTCGTTCATTTTATCTGTCAGAACCGTCTTCCATTAACTACCGATTAAGTTTGAAAATACCGAACAAGTAATATTGCTTATATATATAGCATTCTTAACAAATAATTAGACATAGAATCACGCCTATGTCCGATAGGGGTAGGCTTCCAAGGCTTTCCATTTGTTACGATCTTGGCAGACTTCTTTCTTTGGATCAAATCGGAGACACTAAAAGAAGGCCGAGTCAAAAGGTCCTTCAATAAACAAGCATGTATGGCGACTTTTATAAATGTAGAGGAGACGAAAGACGTCTGCTAATACGAAGGATTAACTCAATATTAATTGGTTCATAGAATACCACTTCAATAATAAATCAAAAGAATGAGCCACTGTCTCGTGCACAGATAAATATTTCCATTACGATATGAATAATATTAATGCAAAATATTTCGCTTACATTTTGTCGCAAATACTTAACCTTACAAATTCCGCAATGTTATGAAATCCAACGGTTCCCCCGGATACGAGAATATGCAAATAAAGATTTGTCGACTTCAAAATAAGATTGGCATAAACGAGACGCGAATATGTGAATTAAAATTCAGTAACAGACGAGGCTCGTAGCAGCGACGTAAGCTCACGGCTGACTGAGTGCCAATTTCTTAAAATTGTGACCCCTACGAACATAGAAATGAAATTTACTCGTATGTATTTATTTACGTGGTCTTATTTTGTTATTGTTTGTTTAAAATAGCACTGTTTATTTAGTTCGTTTTCTGACAGTCAATAACGGAAATAAAAGTTTCTTTAGATTGGGTCTCTTTCTAATAACATCTTGATAAGTCCTACCTAGCAGTGGAGCAGTAAAGGCCGGTGTGATGATGAAGTTCTACCTAGCCTAATCTTCACAGTAATTTCAGAAGTGCATAGATTATTCCACACTAGGTTCGTTAGTAGAATCCCCAGCCGTACTACAATTTAATCATGAACTACAATCCTAATAGAAAATGCGAGCCTTTCTCACGTCGGTCAGTATCGGACGTTATCACTGTGTTCGAGTATAAATTGAGCGGTATAACGGTCACTTACAACTGCCTCGTTTGAACTGCAGCAACGGGTAACAACTTAAGCAACGGCTCATAGATTGCCGACTGCAGCATGGAGACGCTCATGAAAATTTTCTACTCACGTTCATTCATACCCATCATATCGACTGCAGTTTTATAATCTCAAATAATACTCACAATATCATCATTCACTCTGTTATTGGGCTAATAGCGTTCGTTTGCTTGTAGATTATTGACACATGCCTACATTTCAGATACTCTTTCTATTTATCCTCAATTGGTGACTAAGCATTTAAAATTGGCTTACAAAATTTTTGTCATATTATTAATCTTTGATGTTTTCCCTCTAAGCGATTTTTTCTTCCCATTTTGAGAAAATAAAAATCTTAAGCCATAGTTCAAGCTGATATATAATCTGTGACAAATCAAGGTGTGGCATATTGACAAATTTTGATAACTAATGGTATAACTATACGAGTATTCTCAATGAGATGAATTCAAACTGACATTCACATACAAAAAGAAAATGGTGAAAGTGCCTTACATAGGAGACACGTACATCCTCAGTTACTTTATCTGCCACCGTTTCCGTGGTATCATTATCATGTATCCTTTATACCATTATGATTATATTGCCCATTATCACCACAGAATTGGCATGCTCCGGTCGTTCAGACATGTTGAGGGATTTTGTCGAATTCGTGCAATGCTCAATTATGAATGGCTGATATAAGAATCACAAAGCAGATATGGAACGCGAATTTCAACCAACGCAGGTGTAGAGTGAAGTCAAGGCTCATCTGTCTTGGCCGAATAGACTAGATACAGATTGATGGCGAATTCAAAAGTCTTCCAAACCAACGTGCATGTATGAAGAGAATGATTGTTGTAGCAGAGAAAGTATATAGGGATAGAGATATCTGGCACTCGATTATTTCTGCCTAACCCATAAAACACTACGTGTAAATATACAATATTTAACGCCATTTCTTTTATCGTTGTACTGCTGAACTCGAGCGTTCCTGTTCTCACAGTAGGAAAATTTAATGCAGTTTCTATGTATAACGAATTAAATGTGTTATATCGCCAAACGAACGCATTCAATGCAAATTATCAGGTACATTACCATCGGAATTCTTACAACATAATCACCCGATATGCATTCCCTCGCAATAAAACCGCATTTTGAGAAAGTCATTCATTTACATTGAACACTACGTTTATGTGAAAGCATTATATTAAACACCGTTGCTAATTTCACTACTGTCTCCCTCTCTCTCAGTTGCATGTAGACAGATAAGAAAGGAAGATTACTCAGTCATTGGAACGAATATTGTGTGGGCCGCATAGAACAGTAATACTGGGTTCAGTCACCTTTGTCATGGTAATGATTTCCAATAGTTATGAAGGCTTAATAAATTATGCATTCTAGGTAAGGCTGTGCTAGTGTTAGTGATTTATGTACCAACAAACGAAAATACATTAAGAATCGCATATATTCGATAACAAAGCCCTGAATGACCTCAAATACTGTATCTTCAAAACACTTATTTCCGCTGTAATCATTTGCACAAAGTTTCCTGTAAATTGGGCAGTCAATTAATAATGACAGTCTAACAATGAATTAGATAACAAAGTCAATAACAATAATAATGGATACAGCGTTATGTTCTCTTTGCATTCTAAGAAGTTACTAAGAAGACAGTTAAAATTTCAGAAGCCTAATGTCCACTGTCAAAAAATCAGTCATTGAAAACTTACATTCTGTGGGAAAACCCATCCCTAACAGTAGAACAATAAGTGTTAATAATAATGATGTAAAAAATTAACTCTGCCACAAATAGTTGAGCTCTTCGAGGCAGTTACGTGTTTTTTTCTAATTTACACTAAAGTGGATCTCGTTCGAATATTAATTTAAATCTAAAATACTCAGCTACTAAAGAATCATTAAATGATTTTAAATTGAGAACTAATTATGACTAATCAATCAATGATGTAATTGTTGATGTAATCTAACTGTCAGTTAGTCAATTGTCGATAGTTGATAACAAACTTTAACGTTGAATTTTGTAGAATTCGTGCAATGCTCAATTATGAAGTTTGATTTTATTTTATATATTTATTAAAAGTATCATTGTGTTAGTGTCACATATTAGACAAATGTTTTTAAAATAAAATATTCTATATTATTAAGTTATATATTCATAGGTATATCGGCACGCCAGGTTCCTTCATATCTGATGTAAATAGAAATGTCGCACACATGAATAATCGCGAAGAGGAAATAATATTACGATACGCGGAACCTAAAACAGGTGCATTTACCCGAGCTAGCTCGAACCTTTCAATGCAAACCTAATCTACTCGTGCGGATGCACTAGGAGAGTACATGACCATGTTTAGAACGTAGGTGTTAGGAAGGAAAGACACTTTCCGGGATGCAAGATACCGTTTGACTATTCAATTGGAAAATCGAAATATATTTGCAGCATTCCATTTGGCATTCATTTAACATAAATACAGCGTTTTCAATGCTGGAGTTTTGAATTACAAAAATATAAGAATATATAGTTAGTCACGGCATTCCATTGCAATACATATTATTTAAAAGAGTTACAATTGAATAAACTAATACAAGTTGTGATAGTCTATCTAGCAGTTTAGAAGTCAGCCTCCCACTCCGGGAATAGTTGGTTCGAAATTATGGCGCGTAAATTAGCTACTAAATTATGTGGATTTTTAAATTGACTTTACTTTACTTACATTATTACCTGTTGTAAAAGCGAAAGATAACATCGAGAAGAAACCTATAATTTAGTATTCTTCATAATATTTTCCAACACGTTTGGAGTGTGCCCAACCGCATTAGGTCAGTGTAGCATATTGCTTTATTCAGTTTTGATGATGTTGATGATCATTAATTTCTGTAAAACAACAGTGCATTATTTGAGTTTTACCTTCAGCTAACTCAAATATTACCAGATAGTAAAGATAACCGAATTATTTGCTCTCTAAAATATTGTAAAATATAGGCGAATAAAGTCTCGTGGGAAAATTAATACCAAGTTAAACGAGTCTGTTAAAATTTCAATCGGTATTGAACATTACAGTGATTTAGCTAAAACTGTCGTCGTTGGTTTAAACCGGTAAATAACAATAAATTACTGTTGTTATACGAACTTAGCTTAAGTAAATTTATAATTTCCTAAGAGCACAAATCGATTAAGGATTATTTATGAAGCGACTTAACTTACGTATATTTTCGTATAGTAGTTTCGGACTTACGAAGTACTTTTTGTGGTAACATTAAAATATCGATTATATGTTAGATTTTTTAAATATAATATAATGAACTGTTGTCTCCGATTACGGACCTTTAAATGTAATGTTTTATTTATTTATTTCTGCCGTCACAAATAACGCACGTAAAGATACATTTCATGTTGCTTTCTGTTGCGCAAAATGTCATGTTGCTAAAGTTCTAGACCCAATAGTTTGGGATGTGTTTTAATCAGTTCATAAGTCGGTTTCTTTTTATGCATTCAAATATAACTTTTACAATGCTCTTATCCAAATAAGATGTTTCAAAAAGATTTTCCTCGTATACGTTTTGACAATTGTGTAATCTTTCGGTTATAATATGATAGTCGACACATAGCCACGGTAGTTTTGTATCAAGTTGAAGCAACGCAAGCCATCATTGGAGCTTATTATTATATTGTTACGTCAGTTCCCTTACAGGGTAGGTAGAGCCATATAAATATGTTTAAAATAATAGAATGCAGACCCTAGATAGAACGAGACTACATAGATCAATTCTATTCCGTCTGCGTTAAACTAAATTTTCGAGGTGAATGTGGAAATTGGGTAGATTTCATTTGTTTTGCTCTAACCAGCTCAATTAAGTAAACAAGTCTCAATGAGCCGGTTCTTGATTACTCTAAGTAACAAACTTAGGTTAACCTAAATGAGTCAATGACAACTCCACTATGTCTTATAATTTATTCGTCCTTCAGAGAGACTATACATACGAAGATGAATGTGAAAACACTGCCTAAACGGGTTTGCCTCCAAGCCCGCCACTGCTATTTGGGTTCGCCACCTAGCCCGGTGAAGATGTGAAGGTGAAAGTTTTCTACACTCCCCTGTCCACCACATCAGGAATTACAGCCGTGATGTTACATTATTATTAAAATAAAAAAAAACACTGGACTGACTAAACAATATTTCATCACGTTATATAATTATACTCGTATCAATACTAGCAATATTTAAAAAAATATTTAATATAACCTGCAATGGATATCTTGCACATAGATCTGCATTTGATTGACACAAATCCTACGCATGTGTCCACATTGTTAGCAGTCACGATTTATTGAATAAATCACAATAAACATAAAATTGACACTTACAACTGTACGTACCACAGCGTGACATTACAAATTCCTGTGAGCTTTCACCGCGTGATGAAGTAAAAGGTAAAACAAATCGAATAACAACTTGTTTAAGTAGTCTAATCGAACTTGCCCTTGAAATTTAAAACAGACCTAATAGTTGCGGGCAAAGGGCCTAAAACCGCTTGGCAAAGAAAATGAAAAAAAATATGGCGTAACAGGGTAACTGAGAAGGTGATTTATTTAGATGACGCAATGGAATGTAGCCCTTATTGCGATTTAATAAAGGGCTTTTTAAGATAAGTTTTTTTTATGTTATTATGAAATATGTTTATAGCCTCCATATGAATACTGATAGAAAGCACTATTAATAGAATATAGTACGCTAACTATTGCGCATTTGTCTCTACTTCAAATGAAAAGACTTAAGTTATAAAAAAATCCCGAACATTGTAGGTTTCTCCATGATGTTTTTTGTATAAAGCGAGAGATATTCGATTTATACAATACATGTATAACCCCTCAATGATAAAGGTGCGCGCCGGGGTTCGAATCTTAGATCCCGGGGGTATAAAGCTTAAATCTACGCGAATTACGTTGCGGTTCTCAAGAGCAGTGCGAAAACCTTGTGTACGTGTTACAGCAATAAAAACGTGGTCGATTATGGGTGGAATAACTATTTGTAGTAAATAGTATACTTAGAAAACACGACAAAAGGCTTTTATTTGTTTTTCTGGCTCCATTTTAAAACGCATCTACACTTTCATTAGATGGATAGTTTTCAAACAATAGTCTCTCATATAAAACACAATCATTATATTTTAGCAGCGTATTAACATCTCACGTAGTTTGCAAACTGTTGACCGAAGTGACCTACCAGAACGACCGACCCGTCCGACAAAAAAATAATTCCATTTTTAAAAGTTCTCAACTTTGGAATTACTTACCTTTAGGATTACTCATCTTTGGACGGATATGCGTTTATTCATTTCCTCACCTCGTAACCGTCTGTACTCAAACCAACTTTTTCGCTTCATTGTACCTGACACTCCCGTAAAAACATTTCAAAGTTTCACAGAAGCTATGAACGTGACATTCCCTTTGTGTTTTAACGAGAACTTTTTTCCCATTGACCGCTTTATAGCCGCAATCCGGTATATAATAAATTTGACGACGGCTCGTTTCGGTTTCTTAATGAAATGGACGGCTGACGAGTTGTTCAAGAAATCGTACAAATTACCTAGTTTCGTATGTTTTTGGGTATCAAGGGCACACAAATATTACATCTGTTTACAAAAGAAAGTAAATAGAGTTTGAGGGTAGTTTGTTAAAGCCGTAATCAACGAATCTTACAAAGATTATGATGATGTTGGAAACTTATATGGCGGATGTTGAAAAATGATTGATATTTAGATGAAAGCACCTTGTAAGAAAGAAAATTATTTTTAATTAAAACTTGGTTCGCTAAAATTGAGTAACGATTTCATCCAGTATTTAACTAGTCACAAGGTTACTACACAAAGTACTTTGAAATCATTGATATCGTCACATATGAACCCTTTTATCGTTCTAGTGTTGGACATTGCCTTCTTCATTAGAAGGATCAAGGTCAAACCTTTACACGCTTACGGATGGAAGTTTAACAAATACATACTTCAAAATGCATTACTGAAAACTTTCAAGCATATAGATTTAATCGAGGTTATTTCTTTTGCCGTTGTCGCAAATATTTAATAGGTACTCAAAGCGAATAAATTTATAAAGCTGGGGATGTCCACCTGGGATTGAATCTCTGTCCATCGGACAAGGTCTAAGCGACTATGATTTGTATGATAAGACTTTATGTATTCATGCTCGCTACGTGACAATAGAGTCCGCCCCTATTTTACAATGAGACTTCAACTTAACTGGTAAAACGTGGGATTGTACTACACTCCTCTGCGGGCCTCTTCCGGGAGAATCGGGCGTGACGTTACGTAATTTATAAATTAGGGTATAATTACAATCCCTACTGGCAAGAACTGTTCTTGACATACTGTTTTTATTGTAATGTGGTTCTGCGCGTTGTATCGGATCTAAATAATATGTATTTCGGGAATAATATTACGGAACGGTGAAATCCATTTGGTGGGTAAACATTTCAAATTTAAGTGTTCATTTTCTCATTTTGTTTACGTTGTGTTACGAATTTATCGTGAAAAATGTATGTGTATAATTGTATAATATCTTATTATTTAGGTGCCTACACTCTTTCTGTCCTCCTAATCGTGGTTTCATAATACCATCTTATTTCTCCTTCTAACTGATTTGTGGTAAGTATGCATTAATCAATATAATCCTGGCCACTATTAGTGGATAATGTAGAACTTTCGAGACTTTTGAGAACTATTTAACTTTATATAACTATTTGTAGAAATATATCTTTCTGTGCATAATGACTGCTGAAAGTTAATACAATATACATTATATTAGGTTATTACGAGGTTATTGCGTATTATATTACATGTAATAATAATGTTCACAATTATTAAAACTTTCGATATGATGATGAAGTGCTATCATGAAACGTGCATTGATAAGAGAGAAGAGTGCTCGTCAAACAAAGGTTTTTTAATAAACAAGCATAATGATTGATGTGTTCGCAACAAGGGGAAGTCCGAAAATTTTCATCACCACATAGCCTCAAGTATTATTCATTTTGACAACCCATTTGGCACAGCTGTCGCGACAGCCGCAGGAAGTTCCGGGTTCATTTTTCATTGTAATAGATATCTGAACGATGGATTTCTTTGAAAGTTCGAGAATGTTCGATATGTTAGCGTGTTTGTATATATGTAGTTAAATGCACACGAGGAGTACATTTTTTATGCATGATGATTTGGATATTTACATGTAATTTAATCGTTTTACTATTAAAAATATTATTTAGTAAGAGAGTAATATGATTTTCAGTTGAATTAACGATACCGGCTTTGTTCTTATTGTTTCTTTAAAAAAGTATTTTAAAAAACCTTTGGAGAATTATTACATATAATATATAAACCCAAATTTCTGTAAACGATTCTGTACTCATTTGGAATAAATTGCTTTTTAATCTATACAACTATCTAATTTCAGATACTGAAATCACAGTACGATTTATAGCCTCATTTAGACGAGGCCCACGACTTGGGGGAGCGTAGTTATTCCGGACAACATCTTGACGCTGTTACGGACGGAATATAGAATAAAATACAGCACCCAAAGGAATCTAATGTGCTATTTGGGAGAATTGTATGACAGGATCAATAGCGACTAGTGATTCAAGTGGAAATCCAAGTATTCAATACAGTTCTAATATATATGTTAATTTTATATTTGGTACTGTAGGTACAATTGGTTTGTTTTTCTCACACGAATATGTCAAAGGATGGGGAGTTGTAGGGTTTTTTCTGTATAGATTATAACAGGATGATTTACGTTAAATACGAGTAAATAGCGTTCTTCAGTCATTCGTCGTACGTTTAATCTATTTGAAGCAATTGTTGTGCACGAAGCAAATTCATTCAAGGGATAGTAATCTGATTTAAAATAAGAATTCTCCTGCGTAGTGTCAGTACATATTGACGATTTAAAATAAGGTATTTTCATTAGAAGCCAGTGCTTGGGAGTTGTAGCATTTTCTAGAATGTAGTGGATTTTACTATGACATTCAATTCGCTAAACGGCTACGCAAGAATTTTATTAGCAGCAGCATTCGTTTTTTAAATGTACTGTTTTGTTATCTTGTGAGTTTTTACGGTCTGGTTATATTTGTGAATTGAAAAGTTATTTAAGGGAGGTTTGATACTGATACCAAAGAAGCCGAGGTTCCTGGCTCTCATTCCGGGTATCCGGTACTCTAAATATAGCATTTCAAACTTTACAAAAACTATGGCCGTTCTTAAGACGAAACAAATCTTGTTATCATGCTGAAGCGGAGCGCGAGGGATCGTGGGAGAACTGCCTCGCTGGTCGAGCGGTTGCAAGCGCGACTGACGATCGGCAGGTCCTGGATTCAAATCTCCGATCGGGTACTATAGGATTTTTGTAATTTGGAATTTCTATTAGTGACCCGAAGCTAGATCAGTGCCCGGTGTATGGCAATAGGCTCACCACCGATTCCATGGGACGTAAACGTAACTGGTGAAATGTGGGAGTGTACGCTCCTCTACGTACCCCTTCGGGGATTACAGGTGTGATGTTACGTTACGTTAAATATTGTACTTGAGTTCAGTGATATCATTCTAAACATTTTTTCAAAATAATCAAATTAAAATATTAGATACGTGTTATAATCAAAGGTATCAACCGAAATGCCAACCAAAACCAAAAAAAAATAACTCTATTTAATAGGCTTTACCGCCCTCGAGTTAATTTATATCATCGTCCAAAAGCAAATGCGTGTAAACCTCCAAAGTTAACTCTGGCGATATAGTACAGCTAGCAGTTAATTAATGTTCATAATTTTCTCTGAAAATTATTATCATAATCAACAGGGCTGTGAAATTTTATTGATAATAATTTTCGCCCAAAAAGCTTCTATTTGAGCTTAATGCCAACTGGTTATTAGACAAATACTTGTCTTAAGTTAGCATTGAAACAATTTAAATTTTAATTGAACAAATTTTTAACAACAATTTTTTTTTGTAAAATAGTTTAAAATTCGATGTAGTTCCATACACACACGTTTCATTTACGTTCCATAATATAGGCACAGCTCAAAAAAGTATCGATCCCTAACGGACACTCTTAAATAATAATAATAATGTTTTATTGCCACACAACAAATAACATTAAGCTGACTGACAAATAACAGATAAATAATATTAAATACTTATGTTATCATTAACTAGCTTTAATGAAACTAAGATTTATTGTTGGCAAAGGAAGAACAAAGGTTTTACAGACCCAGTTCTATAACAGATGCCATAGCGTTGCTCTGAATATTTAGCGCTATTTACGACGACGAGGAGCAACAACCGCTTGCTTTATAATTGTTTCTTACAAAAAAAAAACGAATAATTAAGGAATATTTCACACAAAAAAATAGCGCCTAGATCAATTATAAATGTGTGACGAAACGTTTTGCGTATTTGTTTACACCTTGGTGTTTACAATTCGTGATCGTTTAAATTATCAATTTTGCTTACATATGTATGTATTCAGTCTGGGAGCAATAAACAATCCAGTTCTTTCAACGCCCGACTATGAAATAGTTGCTAATTGCAAAAATAAATGACGCGTGTCTAACATTTAATTACACTGCACATGTGTACCACTTGTTAATAGCCTCGGTCAACATGTTGCTAACGATGATATACCGATCTTCGCAATCACGATTGATAGTACGAGTGTGTACTAGTGATTACTTCATATAAATGAAGCAAGGACAATTTTAATTAAATTTGATTGACAATTTGAATAAAATTTGATATATTACTGCTGTTATTTTGTTCTGTGGCTCGGTTGAACTCGGAAATTAAGTTGTATAACAAATGCATTTTTTCTATTACAAAAAGTTTTAAAATGTTTAAATCACGTAGGCTCACCATCTATTCCATGGGACGGAAACGCAACTGGTGAAACGTGGGAGTGTACTACACTACTCTGCCTACCCCTTCGGGGATTACAGGCGTGATTTTACGTTTTTTATGTTTAAAGAGTACCTGTGATGGACCAGTGTGAATAATAATTTTGACGATAGGGAAATATTCGAAATATGTTTATCAAAAATACAACCTGTGGAAGTCCCTGGGCTCTGCCTGCTCCTTTGAAAAGTACGCGAGAATACATCCTTATGTACGTTTGATTTGGACAAATTAGTAGCCATTTGAAAGAAGAACAAAACGACACAACTGTACGGACGAAATGAGTATTAAATGTGTATATTTCTCCAATCTCAATTTGACACATGAAAAAACACATTAAGTTCTTTCGGAAGGTAATGTAAAAAACTCATATAGAGTGCTGATTTCTTATATGTATGATTATGCGAGCACCACTTCTACCGTTATACGGTTAGTTTACACTGTTTTGTGATATATGAAGCAGTTGTGAGAATCACTTCATGTGAAGATTACATTGTCGGTTATTAATTAGTTATATGTAGGTATATACAAATTTTGGATTTGATGATATAAGTTTTGAACGTACGTTTCTATTGAAGGCTTTGAGGAACAGGTTATTTACGAGATTTAGCGTTCTAACTTAGTTCCCAATAGTTCTACATCGCTTCGCGAACCTTTCTCCACAAAATATGCATTTAAAGATTACATATCACTTTCCGCAAAGGTGACGGGAAACGTATTGAGGAAAGCTCCACATTTCATACATTCTCCATTAAACTCTTCAAGGCGTTTAAATAAGGCAACCCGCACTTGAACAGCTGAATATACTATGACCCACCCTTCTTATTCAGAAATAATCGACTTGAGAATACTCATTAATATCTGACTTGGGGATCGAAGCCAAGACCTCTTGGTCAGCCGTCGCGCCTAGAACCACTCAACCAGCGAGACAGATTTAATTATTATATATATTAACATATTTTTTATATGAAAAGCTAAGGGAGCGAAATATACATACCGTGCAATTTTACGTGAGTATTATTGAGATTCTCACGCTAATGCAAATATGGTTGAGAACGAGTTGTTAACAAAAAAATTTTACCTTTGAACAATAGACACTACAAGATTAACGTTTTTAAAATGAACAAAATGTAAGATATTTATGTGTAAATCTGCCTAAGCGTACACAAAATCGACTTAACATTCATTTCAATACGAAAGTTCCAAACTAGATCATGTGCTTCACAGATCATTTCTTCACAAAGGCATTAAAGTATTAAAGTACAAAGTAATACGTAGTCGTTATCTCAAACGTTTAGTCAACCTGCTTGGTATTGAAATTGGTTTGAAAGTGGATATTATGCGAAATATAAAGAAAAACTAATGACAATCAATTTATAACTAAAGAACGAATTATTTTAAAACTACAAAATGAATGGAAATGTAACTTTTAGTTTCTATATAGGCGTCTTTCTCTTTCATCTACAACACATACAAGTAATGAAAATTAGTTATTCCTGATTAGATCATCCAGATTAAGTAGACCCTTGTGGATAAATGCTTTTGTTTATGTCTGCCATTTTCTCTATACTGACATCTTCAATGCTCCACAGGGACATCATTCATTCGACTGATGTTTCACCGCGGAAGAGTGCGGTATAAATGTTCATTATCAGCTATCTGGTGATCAGATACCATAGTGCAGTATCTGCCTAAATTGCGATTTTAACAGCCGTGCATGGAGGAGTCCTAAGATCATCATCATCATCAGCCTATCTCAGTCCACTGCTGGACATAGGCCTCCTCCAATGAGCGCCATCGTGCCCTGTCCTCGGCTTGTCGCATCCAGCATCTGCCTGGAATCTTTCGCACATCGTCATCCCACCGGGCCGGAGGGCGTCCTACACTACGTCCTAAGATGTTTATCCCGTTTTACTACTCGCTTGAAGTAACACAGGCGAACATTGTAGTTCATTGAAGACGTAATTAAGTTTGTTACAATCGATAAATAAAACATGTTCAACGATAATGCAGTTGGAATTCCAGAGCGGATATTGTGGAATGTCGGCAACTGGCCTATTAAATTGGAATCTCGCTTGCCTCATGCTATTGGATGTTACAATATTTTTTATCGATTAGACAGTTATTGCAATTAATTGCATTATTATTGAAATGCTTTGATCATCAATTAAATGTAGCAGAATTCTGCTCGACAACAGAAATACCATTTTTTTGCTTATTTGTGTCGCTTGCTTGTTTGTACTACACTCCCACTTTATTCAACAACAGAAGATTTGTACTTCTGTCATAAAACTATTTAGATATTCCCATGTCTTAGTAGTTCTAAAAAATCTCAGAAGTTTTTAAAAGGAGTGATAAAAAACTTCTCATAATATGTTTTAAGGATATTCATACGTCTGCAATTGCTGTTAAATTTTTATGTTACATAGGCACAAACTCCTTAAACTACTTCCGTGAAAATAGAAGCGGACTCTAAACAAAGTTACTAGCATGTTCATTTACTACTTACTACATCTCTATGTTGCAACAGTCATAAAGCAATCATAATAGACTGAAGTTTGACTCTGAATAGATAGATAAGTTTAACTGGAGCAAAGTAATAAACCGAGGGGACTGTTTGTGCCGACGTTACCACAATTATTCGGCGAATTAACCACGAAGTAGGACAACAAAGAACTTGATATTTAAAGAAAAATTTAATTGTCTTCGAAAGAACGACGTTTTCATATCACGAATTGCGACTTATAAAGTAGGTATACTAAGTAAGATTGTGCGGTCGTGGAATTTCAAACAGTGTTAGCGCTTTCTATATTAATTGTGGTAAGTGTACTAATTTGACGATTTATTTTAACGTGAGCGAGCACGGGAAATTTACACTACTAGGGTCATATAACCTGAGTTCAAAAATTTTCCAGGAAATTCACATTCACAGTCCCACCTTCCACAGTTGGCTTAGAATTGAAAAGTATATTATTAGGTAATTAGTACAGTATTATTAAGTGTTCAGTAGTACATAGTGTTATATCGAATTTCTAATTAATGGATAAAACTTACCTTGTGATCTAGCCGTTAATTGATTTAAGTAATGCATGGATTTTAATTAAATATATACTGTACTACAACACATATACCCTGCTATAACGTATGAGGTTAAGTGGAATATGTGCAATAGTTTCCAAATTCTAAATTCCTGCCTTAATAGTTTTAGTTTCCAAGTGTACGGTATCGCGTTAAAGTTTGTCTTTAATAGTTTCTCGTAGAATTCAATTTGTTGGTATTTCTAACGAAAAGGACACGGAAATTGCACCGGACGCGGGTGGATTTTTTATATGTATTAATGACACATTTTGGAAATAAAGCCTGGAAGTTAGTTATTATGACTAGCGTAAAATCACGCCTGTAGTCTCCGAGGGGGTAGGTTAGGTTAGGTTAGGTTAGGTTAAAAGGTAGAAGAGTGTAGTACAATCATAACAGATGGTGAGTCTATTGCCATATACCGAGCAGATAACGTAGTTACCGTGCTCCAAACTCCAAGTCAAGGAAATTTTTGTGTTGCCTGAAATTGTTTTTTAGACCAAATTAGACGCATAGTTTGCTAGCTCTGGCCATTTGTTTTCATCTAACATATCTTTTCACCGTCATCCGCAGTTAATATACGAGTATTTCGGTAGAGATTAAAAATTCTGTCATCTTCAAAACTTTTCATAACCTTTTATTCTTCAATGGAATCAAAAGTTATACTTTAGTGGCACTGAAAATTATAAGATAATTATAACCATCTCTGTCGTTAAAATAGAG
>DWEE01000495.1:0-16960 GCA_018245755.1 Parelbella macleannani | reverse complement strand
ATTTTTCCTGTAGACTATTTACATATAGAAACGGCACACTACATACGAGCTATCTAGATATACATACATATCTATGTAGTGTTTACCTTCATTAAACGTTTTGATACATTCTACGTATATGCAGAACGTATTTAAACATTCATAACATCGTAAAAGGTGTAAAGAGAGTTCTTTGAGTTTAAATGAGTATTTAGCCCTATCGATATCCTAGATCTGAATGATTTTTTTAAAAGCTATACATTGAATTGTTGAACATAATTTCTTCGTTGAGCATAGGACGCTTAGCATAGCTGGTGATAAGTGAGAGAACTGCATTTCTCTGCATACGCTTCGGGGAAATAAGGTCTTAATTTTATGTTATGTTTATTGCATTTGGTAGGCAAGCAGTAACTTCTATACTACCCACGCGCCTTTTAGAGTATGTAATTTCTAGTTATTTATAGATAGTGTACATTTATTATTACTAACGATCCAGCAGCAATTAGTCTTTGCTCATACAGCTCATTGTTCATTGCTCGCGGGCCAGAGGGCGCGGTATTGAAGGCCGACTGAGTGGTGATCAAACGTATAATAATTTACATGATTTGTAGTCAGGGGCGAAAAGGGTCCGGCTTTATTGCATTAAAAAGGGTAGCAAAGGTGAATGAATAATGTTGCAGATTGAAAGTAAAGAGCGTATGAGATTTTCGAATATTTTTAAACGATGCTGACGCCTAACAGTTGAGGGTTGAAGATAAATAATATTTACATATACATATTTGTTTATGGAATGTTCACAGTTATAATTTAAGTGTTTTAGTCGGTGACGGTGAACACAGCAACTACATCTTATTGTAAGCATGTTTATCAGAGTTCGATTCGAATGTTAAGGGTTAGGGAAGTAGAGGGACATTATGCCTGTCCTATATCAGATGTACTACACCCTGGCACATATAGGTAATAGGTAGGTACACCCGACTGTACCAGTAGACCATCTATCGACCGCCGTTCTAGCTTCATATTGATAGACGTCAAAAACATTCCCACTTTTAAGTACATTTGTTCAATGTATAGACCGTTAAATTACCTCTTAAAACTATGTTGCGACCCTTTTGCGAAAACTATGAAATAAGAAAATTAAAAGCATTCGCAAAGGAACAACTTTAAAATTAAGTGATCAAGTGAGCAATAACGTCACTAATCCAACGCTTTCAATTGGTAAATTGATTGCGAGTTAAAGATGTCGATCTTATTTAATGAAATGTGTTAAAGCGGATGGCGGAGCGCTTGTACTTGCAGAACAATGAATGGGCAAGAGAGAATGAACAAGAGAGAATGAACAAGAGTGAAAGAGCAAGAGTGAAAGAGCAAGAGTGAATAAGCACGAGTGAATGCCAAACGCAGCGTCGGCGTTTTGGCTCCTCTGTTGCCATCGCTTTCAGGTCACAGTTATGTGCTTTTTGCGTGTGCACTAACTAGTCCGTTAGCCTAGATTGCTTGCTGTCTAAAAAGTGATATTGTCAAAGGCTGAATATTGACGAGATAATAAAAAAACGTCAATAAATAAATTAAAAAGAGAGAAGCCATTGTAATGTTATACGTAACGGTTCATTTTGTGTTATACATTATTGTACATTTTGTTTCGGTTTTGAGAAACGACTGGAAACTTAAGTATATTAATAGCAACTGTTGTAACTTTAATAATATATAAATATTTATTGAATCACAAAGGCGGTATGATATTGGTTCGCTGAAAATCAGGCTAAGAATTTTCATTGCGTTTAAGTTAAGTTAGTTGTCAGAATAGAGGTCAATTAAAATCCGGGTACTTACCTACAATTGGTTGAAAAAGTCAAAAGGTACGCAGTAATCAAAATTGATTTATATTCAGACGCGAATTTAAAGCGGGCAAAGTAGATAAACACAGCTAGTACAATATTATAAGAGGTTAGCTAAGTTTTATACAGAATATTTGTGTTTACTACCGAGACAGCTTAGCTGGAAAGTGCTGGACTGTTTCGGCGGATGTGAAAGAGTTGTAACGAGTGGTATTCAGCCGCGTCTTGCCTACGACGACATTACGCGCATGTACATATTTAGTATCCAACATTAAAACAAACCTTTGAGGATTTCCTGTGGTATTTATGTACATATGTACTAAACGAATACACCGGCGAAATATACCGTGTAATGTGTATGTACTAGTTTTATGGATGAATAATCTAAAAGACGTCCCAACTACGAATGGTAACGTAAAAGCTTCGATCAAAATAAGCTCCCTTTAAAAAAAAATTCAGCCATATATTCGATAAGCCCTGCATATATGTATGTATGCGTGTGTGTGTGTGCATGTATGCGTGTGTGGGGGTGTGTGTGTGTGCATGTATGCGTGCGTGCAGGCCCATGTCCGAGATTAGCGCACGCGATACTAATCACGTACCGCTAATGCAGCGCGCCGCGAGAATAGCCAGCTGACTCACTAGTGTAGATAATGCACAATGGGCCCGTTGGCATCTCGCGGAAACTTACACAACAATATAATGATTCATTCATTAATGGTGAACGTACAAGCTAATATTATGGTTGGATAATGTGTATCTGCTTTCGCTCACGTGCTCCATACGTGTTTCTCTTCTATTAACCGCTTTGAAAGCTTTCGCGGTGACCATTGTTGCTTACAAGAAGAATAAGGTGGAATTCCATTCAGTTTTCATTTATTAAATTGAAGTAGTTAATTGAAGCACGCCACGTATCTACTGTTACGCGATTACAATGAACTGACATGAATAGATATGACGAAATTTCAAAATGGTCTAAAGTTTTTCTAAGAGCTGTCGCATATTCGTGGCGAGCCTTGAAGACAGTGAAGACGTAGCGATCAGGTCTCGAGTGTTACTGAGTTAGCCCACTATACATTATAAAAAATGTTGGGAATTAATTTCCGCGGCTTAATTTTCTTGACCATATATTGTATGAGGAGCAAGGCCAATGAATAAATGATAACTATAACAATATAATTATGACGTTCTTGAGGTATGTATGTACATTGTACATACATACGTTTCTTATAATGGATAAGACCTTTGAATTTGCCTCGTTTATTACATACTAAATGTTAAGCATGTGTTGTAGATATTACTTTATAGGTTCAATACATATCTATTTACTGTATATGTCCTTGAACATGAGAGAGCAACAAACATACATACATATAACGTAATGCTTATATTCGAAGTGTCACACCTTATCAGTTACAAAGGCCATCCTAGTACAATTATCGGAGTAAATATAAGTTTTATTGGTAGCCAGCTTGTTTACACTTTAATCAAAGTGTTCGAGATTGGTTTGAGAGCTGAAATTGGCAATCAGGGCGTATCTCGGGGCGGGCGCGCGGCGGACGCACAAAACGTTAATTTGGGTGAATCGTCGACTAACTTAATCACGGGGTCAGATCTATACCGGACAATTTTCTGCTTGACAAATCAATCTTGTCTTCGACGTTTCATACAAGATGTACAACGTAAATATATATACAAATTTTTAACTCTGTAATAGTAACAGTGTTTGTCACTCCTCGTATAGAGGATTATCAAACATCGGCGTGCATTTATGAAAGATTGATGGATGTAGAAGTCTGTAAGTATTGAGATATTTGTCCATAGATACCATTTACTCAAGTACGTAAAAAAACTAGCGTGACGGTATAATAATAATAGATATTAACAATAACTCTATATTCCAGGTACATTTAATCTTTTCCGCGCCCAATGAGTCGCTGTAATACCAATGAATAACCATACGCTCACTATTACCATTTATTCCGTCGTAATTTGTAATCTTGTTCGTGGAATAATTTACTGCTTAAAAAATTTGCATTATAATCGTAAATAAATTTCTTTAACGAATAAAATGCTCGTTTATACAGCGACTAAGTTCCTACCAAATTATAGCTATTATATTTATAATTACAATGAACAGAGACAGTCTTCGGAAAAATCCTTTGTGTCGAAGTACCTATAAAATTAAACAAATTTGAACATTACAAATAATTCATGGAAAATTTATCAAAAATAGTGCGCTGCGCGAGAATGTTAATTTTGGTGAATCCTTTTAAGCCCAATCCGGGAGACACAAGGCGGCCAACGTTTTCTTGCCAGTAATTTTCCGCTTGACAAATCAAACTTGCGTTCAGACTCAGAGCACAGGCTCTGGAGTGAGAAATTATGCGAACTTCATAAAACTTCGCTCGTAGGAGTCGTAGGTCTTTTACTAAACTTGGTACAGGAATAATAGGAATGCCTTTGTAACTAAACTTGAGAAATTTCAACTTGCGCTCCTCATAACCGCCGCCGCCCGCCGCGTTTCACCGGTTGTTGACTGCGACGATTTAGTATTTACAACTTGAGAGGTTTCCCTTTCGGTCTCTTTTTTAATTCTTGAGTAAATTTTCAAAAAAAAAATCCCCTTATCAACCTCTTGATAAGACTAGTGATAACCTTCTAGTTGTATGATCTGAGAATGAATAGAACTTGTGCTAGGTAGATTCTTTTTCATGTTTTACCACCCCTTTTAATAGTCCACGAAATACATTTTGTATGCAATTTAGTCGCTATTTTGTACTTACAAGGACATAATTATGATGGGTAGTTTAATGTTTAGAACCATTTTCAAGCAGGTACATAGTAACTGAAGCATTTATAATATATAGAAATGCAGCTAATCGCAAATGTTGATACGTTTAGATTCGGACAATCGTAAACAAGGGACGATGACCGGGATAACCGAGCCAACTCAGACCCGTGCCGATCTCGGGATTTGGGCATTCACCCGCTTGTTATCCACCTGAGGAATTACGGCTAATTTCTTAGTTAGGGACTTTGGCGGATGGACTTCCCAAAGTTGTCTATTTAAGTTCCGTCGGACTTATCGAGATTAATTGAAGACACCGCGGGCGTGCGAAACCCGATACCGTTCGACACTATCATTTATATTAAGTATATTATACACACAAACTTCAGCCGTTTTTGTGAACCCTGACAGATCAAATTTATCTTCATATATAACTTGACGTTGTATTAAATTTAATGAGATAGTCATATAGAAAAGAAGAATGTATACTTTAATGTCTAATTGCATCGTGATTACAGTGTCTGTCCAAGTCAAACTTTACTGCCTATTGTGTTGTTATATTTAAGAGGTAAGAAAAGATATTGCAAATTTTATTATTCGCAAAAATTTTGTTCTCTAGCCGCTGCTGAACGCCGATAACAATGGCGGCCTTTTTGTAGTGTCACAAGAAATAGAGACAACATTTCAAATGAATTTTAATGACTCGAGTCATAAAATATTTTAAACAATTTACATCAACGTTCATAAAAGTTGTAGATAAACTTTAAAATTACGACACTACTTTAAATACGGATATTTTGAAAGATGACACTTTATTACTTCAAACACTATCTATTGGAGATTTTACGATCTAAAAGTAGCAATTTAATACTGATACTTTCTGTAAAGTATTTAATGCTTAGTTAGTCGGGGATATTTTGCAAAAACAGTCAGTTAGACTTTTCAAATGGACCATTTTGTCGTGAGGAATCTTTTGTGTTGTTTTTTAGTTTGATGCCAAGCTGTTAAAAAAACTATTTAATTAAAGTAAATTTCACTAAGGCATTATTATGACAAAGACACCAACAGGAGTTCTTTGTACTGTAGCTCAAAATAAATGTCACTTGTCACACATTTCTTAAAGCGACTGCACGATGTAGGTACTAATGTTGAAAAAAAAAAAACATTTGTCTCGAACACTTACAATGTAATGTTATGAATATTATTGTCAAATGTCAATGACTTACTGGGTCAGCCGTCAGTTTGTTTTAAAATTCGAATGACATTTTTCCATGTATGAATTTGGTTATGGTTTATTGTGTTTTCACTACAAAATTTTAACAGTATATTTGCTTTGTTACTATGTTATGTAGTTATAAAGAACATTATTAAAATATTAATTTAGGTAATGACGGTATAGATCAAAATATACTAATATAATTGAGTGTTTTCAGATATTACGCGAATGATTAGCACTGTGTCGTAATAAATTAGAAACAAAGTCAAAACAAAGGTATTTTAAATATCTTCAGTAACGCCAGCGACGTTAGAAATGTCACTCCCTTTTGTTTCGAAATGGGGACCTTTTTTCGTATCGATCCCTAGCAGGTAACCCGGAGCGGATGATTTATTACCAGGCTTGTTTGTTCAAATAATCGATCCCTAGCGAATTTGCTACTACAATAAAATATGAACCTTCGTGTTTCGTTCTTTAGAGTTGTTTCACTTTGTTTGCAGAACGCATCTCGAGCTAATGGTGGTTACTACGAAAATACCTCGTGTGCAGTGTCAGCCCGGGGTATTTGGACAATACGAGCTTGCTAAATTTCAGACGAAATTTATCGCATTACTAAATCGACGCGTTAAAATGAACGCACTTTTATTAGTTTGAATTGAGAACTGGAATTAACAAAAGAAATTTGAAAAACGATTTATGACGTCCGATAATCAAATTGGGCGATGCAAATGGCCGACCGATATTGCTTGTACCATTTTTGACACAAAATTATTATTCCAGAATGTTCACGAACTGGGTGTTTAAATTGCGGCGAGCCTTTAAATATTTAAATTTCATTCTTTTCCTTATAACATTTTAAAATTTAATTACACGATTTCAGTAAGCTGAATATGGGAGATTTACTTAATGTGGAATCGGGCCGAGGTATAAATAGCTTATATTGCCCCGGCATATGACTCACCGTTATAGAGTGTTGGCGAAAATACTGTATTTTATTAATAAGTATAAAAGGAAAAGAATTTGATTAATGGATGTACACGTACGTAAAAAGCAGGGGAAATATAATACAGAGTCCTGATGGGGCTACTCTCCAGAAAAATAAAATGAAGATAGCGCGAAGAGACGGATATTCTTTAATGAAAATAGACTGCTGTCAGTAGAAGTTAGGTACGCAATATGTTTATGACTAAATATAGATTCCCGCAGATCTACCAATTGAATTCTTAGTGGTATAGGGATCTTGTTTGCAATGTAAGTTAGTAACACGCTAAGTTCTACAGTAGTTATAAATTGGGTGAAAATATAATGAAATAACATTGTGACCTCTATCTTTTTGTTACAGATTATATCCAAAAATAATTTAATAATTTTTACATTTGTATACCATGATTAGAAGCAAAAAAATTTCTGTATTTTCTCGTTTCGTCATAAAATATTTTCTAAGATAATTTAAATAGTTTTAATCTGATCACGTCGTATGTATGCATGAACATTGTGTATTTCAGTGAGTCGTTGCCCTTTTCAAAGTCGGTACAAAGAACAAATACGTATTACGCAAACAGAAGAGCACAATTGCTGTGCATTGTTGTTGCGCAGTTATTATAAAAAAAAACTTTCAACGCTTTCGTCCTTTTGACGCGTTCCCGCGAAACTTCCCACTTGTGCCTACAATCCGTTTGTTTAACATTCGTTCTCAATTTAAATCTCGCTCACAATCCGCTTGGGAATTCGGATAATAACACAATTATTTTTGAAGGTTAAAGATATTTTACAGATAAACACGACACACTGCCATATCAAAGTACAAAGTGCGTGTATTGATATTTTAAGTCAATCTTGTCTTTAATATTCAAGTTTATTTCCTATAAGGATATATAAATGACCTTTTTTCGCTTATATACGACAGAAATGTACCATGCTAATATTTGGTTATCATAGTGTCATAATTTGAAATTTTGTTCTTCGGGATGCTCAGTAACATTTAAAATTTCAATCGATTTAAAATGTTTTCGTTTTCATGTAGCTTTTAATTAGGTAGGAAAAGATATCGTCGCCATAGAATAAAAAAAGAGACGCTTTAACAATAAATATGAAACAGGTTTGATATCTTTTATCTTCGGTATAAAACTTTTGGTTTACTTACCGACTAGAATTGTTTAAACATGATCACAATATTGTAATGTCTCAGCGTGGTGTCCATTCGACCGGTTCATTATACTAACTGGACTGAACAGTGGCCTCGGGCACGGGAATAAATTGTCCCTTTTTATAACGGTAAGAGACAACTATAAAAACATGTCTTCACGTTTGATAATTTGTCGCTAGCAATAAATTTGCAGCGTATGTTGTGGTGGATGTGGTGGCTAATTTGAGGATAGTTTGTTAATTATTTTTGTATTGTTAATGAAATAATTTTCAAGTCTGTTTTAACTGTTATGTTAATACTATATTCTTTAATATATCGACTGGTTTTAATAATTATTTACATGTAACAAGTATTATTTCTGGCGCATTCATAACCAAGATTTTTATGTTGGCTGTCACAAGTCTCGTGTAAGTAAGCCTTTTCTTTGCAATGTTACAACCCCATGTGGCATCCTCTTTTGTGTTGACAAAAACCAATCGTCAGGCACATCTCGAAATATCTCGAGGAGCACACTTTCTCAGACGATGAGATCTCCGCGCTCATTACTGTGGTCATTTATGCGTTCGAATTAAAAACCGCATAACACATAATAACGGGAAATGTTTTTATTGAGACGACTTGAAATGTAAAGAGGCTGTTTAAAATTCAATTGAATTTAATTACACGAAGGGTTTTTTCGAATTTGATGGCGCCATTATTGAAATTTTTTTGTGAATTCGTTATTTTTGTTCAGTATACGCCAGTACTAGATAAAAGGTAGAACATTTCTTTCTTTGTGTAGGTTTTTTTTTTTTTATTTTCACCTAGTAGATTGTTAACGAGATGACGTCGCTAAAATGTTAATAATATCATTGCATATAGAATACTGTTATGCTATAATTGCATACAATATACTGTTCTTTTGTATATGTATTATGGCAACGTACCATAGACGACAGCTATGCTATCTTCGCGGTTATTACCTGCGCAATAATATCTTTCGCTATAACAAGATGTGTCTTGCTACATTTATTTACATGTTTTGAGGAGGTAAGAAAGAGAATATATCACAGTTATGGCCACTCGAGCGTCACAATAGAAAATATGTCACATGCGAAGCTATAATGTATATTAGTGCTCCGTCTGTGACGACGTTAATGCGCTTATCGCAAGAGCGTCTAAGTGCGAGTTGTATAATGTGGAGATTTGTCGATGCAGGTAAACACGCCGTAAAGTTGTAATAGAGTGTCGTTACAAGGTATAGCGTGTACCAGATTGCGAGATACGCGATACGTTATCGTATCGCGTACGAAAATGTTCTTTATCAGCGCATTCGTTCTATGTACGGACGGACAGAACTTGCTGTACAGTCGCGAATACTGTAAAGATTTATAGAAATTTGCTTGTACTCTTGTCACTAGTTTATTTCTTTTCTCTTTTTGCTAATATCATCATTAACATCAACATGACTTTTTATCGTTCCAATGATGGACAGACTCATCTTTGAAAGAATAACACCATGGTCTCGTGTGTTATAGAAGCAGCAAATACGTATTTAGATTGATCGCGTACGTATGATTAGAAGTTGCTACGCTTGGAGCCCGAGGTTGCACATTTATCTCACTGGCTTTGTCCTTTCTCTACATTCTCTTTAGCTACAGGAGTAGATTGTAGAGTTTAATATTATTAGAAGCTTGGTGTTTTTATGTACACGAAAAATTGCTTAATGTAGTTAAGTAGAGTCGTGTTCAAGTGTACCGGGGGATGGTCCGTTCGGTTATCAGTTACACATGTAGAGTCGACGCTATCGGTGATCGATGACGGCCGTTTAATTACGGACGCCTTATCCGCATGATTTATTGATATTGCCTACCACCACTGATAGCATATCGCAGCCGAATTTGTAACAATGTGAACACAACTTATTACCTACGCTCCTGATTATATCGTCAGATTTTTCACTTTATGATCTTACATAACAAAATGCAAGAGTAACGGAATTTACGTTAATGATATTTCCATATAAGGAATGTTACACGTTAGTCGTTTTATTGCAATTTTTCGGATTCATTCACAGATAGACGAATTAAAAAGATAATATGAGAACGTAGAATTGCGAAACCTTAATTACTACGACGGCGCGGCTGAGGGTGGAAAGGCATGGTTCTAATATCAAACGCTCCCCCCAAATAGGGAAATCTAATCCCACCAAATGGGGAAAAATAAAACTATAATTTCTAACTATATAAACTTCTTAAACAGTGAGTTATACATATATGCATAATACGATAATATTATCGAAGTAATACACCAGAGTTATGATTACAGTTAGTGGCTTCTGTGCATAAACGAATCGTATTACGTATTGGCAAATGAATGGACAACGCTTCGTTTACATGTTTAACATAATATAGTGTGTTAAGCGTCATAAAGATGTTCGCGAGCGGTGCTGGCGTAACGAGCTGGGGGCAATCTGACGAGGTGTTTGTTTTGTATAGCTCGGCAGGCGTCTATTATCTATTAGTCATTAAGTTTATTATAGTGCAGTCCGATTTATAAACACGCATTGTTCGTAACTCCCAACACGTGTTAGGGTATTTAACGAGCACTTAGCTATGGGTTATATTGAGTTATAAATACATATTATGTAAACAGTGTCGTTATGTGACGTGGAAGTTATATCGAACGTGCTATTGCTGAGGCGGTGTGCCAGTTTCCGCTGTTGTTAAAGCACTTGCTAAGGTAAGTTGTCGTTACACCTGAACGCAGCTAAGTGATCATTCTTGCTACCAGGCGTACTGAGTTGCCAAATAAATATCAATATGATCGATTAAGTAATGGGAACATTATTTTACATTTGTGGATGCAATTGTCTAAGAGGTGCAGGGTGACCATTTACAAAACTCTCTTTATAAGTAAAAGTAACAATTACAAGAAAAAGGGTATTTTGTCCAAATGCGCCTACTTTACGGTAGGAACAGTGAGTCAAACCTTGTTCGTTAAAAAACAAAAAAGGATTATTGTAACTATACGTATGTAACTCATCGATCCAACGAAGACGCTTCTGTAACGTTTCAAATCGCAAATCCCAAATAACTGTTACATGTAAAATGCGTTAAGTGGACACGTATCTTGATACATGTATCGTTGTGCGATCTGAGAGCCTCGTTCATCGGCGCTAGGAGCTTCCTTACTCTGCCTCAGATTAGGAGCCCGAACCGCGCGCGAGGGGTTAAGTGGACTAAACCCAGCTCGAGTGCCTACATTACTTGCAAGTAATCACTCAATAAGATTACTGTGCACATGTTGCACTACACAGTTAAATTGATTATAGTTTGATTAATGTCTTGGCAATTATACAGTGACGGCACATTCACGTGAATTGAATTTGATTAGTCGAATGCTATGGGTTACTTTGTGGGAAGTAGCCAATTTTAATGTAATTAACAATTTTTTTGGAATTGTTACAAAATACACAAGATTTTAAAAACCTTGATTTCTACAAGTGTGATCAATATTTAAATAACATTTTGAACCGTTCTCGGTGAACATTAAAGACAACATGCAACAACGAATCGTCAACCAACCGTCAATAATAATAATCTATGAGCGAAAGTGGACACCGAGTCCCGGATTGCTCAATAAATAATTCGAATTCATTACTACTTGGACGGAGTCCGACTGGATTTGGGGAGTGAGTTATAAATTAAGCAGGTGATCGGATCGGCGGACGATAAAAAAGTTTAAAAATTCAATAACAGCGCGCTGGTGGACCGGGGCCGGCGGGGACGATGGGTGGGCCTCGGGCAAGCGGTGCATGTATAAATAATTTGATGGACGACGCTTGCGACGGTAGCCCAGCGGGCGAGCCTCTCGTTAATATTGTTAATGGCGCGCCCGAAGACAGGGGACGGAGGCGACGCGCACCGCGAGCCGCCGCTCGTGTGACGGCCGACGGGCGATGCTTGGCCGTTGTAGAGTATATGTAACGAGGGAAATAGTTGTTAAGCTTGTCCTGCATTTGTATTGACGCAACTTGTACGTGTATCGGTACGTCGTATTACAATAATTTTCTATGTGGTAATGAAAATTCAGTTAAAATCGATACAGCTGTTGAATAGTCGTAATCAACAGACACAAAAATAAAAATGCTCTATTAGATTTAGATAACGAGTAAAAATCATAATATTCATAACATTTATTTAAGAATAAGTTTTTTATTCGGAATTATAGACATATAGGTACCTACTTTACTTTGGATATGGATATATATATGTATGTATATGAATACCCGCTGCCTACTCCGTAGGAAACCTGGTGACAACTTAATAATAATGATAGTAAATACTTAGTTAAATATTTACTATTACTGTTTTGATGAAGCCATTAGAACACGTTTTTACAATTCGTAGTAGGTACATTTATAGTTTTATAATAGCTCCGATCGATTGGAGTTGAAAGTAAAATCACAATGTGGAAAGTGTGGGTTCCGATGGCATGCTTTCCATTCCATCAATTGAGTTTCAATTACCGCCGCGCGACTGCCAATGTTCGGTACACCACTCTATATTTAGAGAGACGTGTTATTTCTGTACCAGTGCTGATATTACTTGGAAAGTGCATGGAAGGAATAATTGCCTTATTGGTCTAGTGATTGTACGTGGGTCTGCTGAGCAAGAGGCCCTGGGTTCGATCCCCGAGTCGGGCAAAATATTATTGAGGTTTTCCAAGTTGAAATTCGCAGTGGTAGTACCACTGCCAATCTTCACAGATTCTGGAGTAACATAACTAACAGGTGATAAGTGGGAGAACTAAACTCATCTATCTTAAGGGAAATATAGGCGTGATGCTATATTAAGTATATGGAATAATTTGTTGGCTTAGTGGTTATCAAACTTGGCTTCTGGGATAGAGATTATGTTCTCGATTCCCACTTAGTACAAACTTTGGTGCGTTTTGTATAGTTTATTTTCCTTTTTTTACGAGTGTTGGTTCTGTTCTTAACATTATCAATGTATTTGAAAATTTATGTACTATATGTATGTTTATCGGTTGTTTAACAACAACAGTGTAGGCGCTGCCCGCCGTTGGGTTTAATTAATGTGCGAATTGTTCCATGTATCATCATGCTGCTATTGTACAGTCTGGATTAACTCCAATTACCAATTAGTACTGATATCAAATCAATGTAAATATATCTTTCATGGAAATATCACCCAATTTTTTAGTACGACAGTTATTTCAGAATGCTTATAAGTGAGCTAACCCGTAAATGTTGTCGAAATAGATATTGTATAGATACGATAAATTTTGTTTATTCCAGATAATAATTTGTAAATCTATGAAATTTATTAAAGTTATGCAATGTATCCTTATGTAATCGATTAAAATTCATTTTTTAAATCATATGCTCGTTTAAAGTAAATTTTGTCTGTTATAGCCAATTGTATTGAAGGTAATCACGTCAATAAAGGTAATGCATATAATAAAAAAAGTCACAGCTTGTACCGAGCCAATTCATAAAAAAAATTCCTTATTTATGAGTTGGCAGAAAAATACCTTTGAGGATGTGAACACTTTTTAAACTCGCATCAAAGTTAACAAGCTTTTTCATGGCTTTTGTGAATGAGGGGCTCGGGAGTTGAAATTCAGGGCCCCGTTCTGGCCACTACTGGAATTTCGGTCAGTTTACGAAGTAGGTAATTGAAAACGTAAAAAACGCGTGAAAATTTAAGCGAGCTTCATGTTCACGGTTAAGTGGAGAGTGTTTAATATTTTTTTATCAAATGTTATGGTCCTTACTACAATATTTTGAAGCCGTTTCACCAGGTTGAACTGTTCTCATTTATCCTTTAATCATTTTCCTTTCGAATTAAAAAGGAAAACGAATAGTATGAAGTCAAATTAGCTTGCATTTATTCCCAATCGATTCATAAGGAAATGTTAATAACCCGCTGTCGCTGCGGAAGACATTTCAGACCACGAACGCTCGGCGCAAAAACTTGAATGAAAAATGAAAAAAAAAAAAAATCACTACTCTTTTCATCCTTGTATATTGGAGCCTTGGCTCGTACATTAAAATAATGAATGTCCTAGTGACACAATTTTAGGAACGTCCGGAAATTTTGGAATGCAATACGCATTATGTTGGAGCATTAAGCTATGCAGAGCAGTGTTCATGAAAAATGTATGCGCGGACAAATGAGTAAATGGGCGCGGAACAAGAAACACATTGTTAGAACAGTGCGTCCGGAGTGGCTAGGGCTGCGTCGGACAGTCAGTCGTCCTTGAATATTTTATACACGAAGCTTAATAAACAGGGATTGATATAAACCTTGATTAAATAAATGAGAGAAAGAGGAAACAATCTCCGCCACGACGTTGCTGCAATCAGCGAAGATGAAGGACTTCATTATGTCCGAAAGTAGTCGGGTCATCCCTAAAAACAAGTGAGTTAGGCCGGCACATATAATATACAATCATGTGTATAAATACTCACGCGATATTTGATAGTTAGAAATAAATAATTGCAAAATCAGAAAAAAAAATTATTAATAATAGACATGTTTAGTAATTTAATAAATCAATTATTTAAGGCAGATAACATGTTAAATTAAACCTTAAAAAGAATATCATCTGCTACAGAGATACACATATTTAAACAATAGTATGGAATATCTTTTTATTTATATAATAGTAAGCCCGATATACCAATGTTACCTATGTTACAAACGAGTAATTTATACAAAATTATATAATTACAGGATTTACAACACATAGGCAATTGTATTAGAATATTATATAAAAATAACAGTAGCAACTGAAGTTGAATGAAAACGTCGCCAGCCCTGAGCGAGCCGATGTTTGCGGTGGCGTACGTCGAACCCGCCTTTATATCCGTCCAAATGGGTACTAATTACATTAAATGCGTTTTACCTGTAATTAGAAGGTGTTGGATAATATGAAGCAGTGTTTAACGGTTTCCACAGCCCATGGGATTGTTTACACGCCGCACCAGACTGCTTTATGAGATGTTTCCATACAACACCCACGCGCTCGAGTGATTAAGTAAACATTATACGGATGATTAGGTGCTTAGCTATCGCATCTCTCATTATAACACTGTTTATCGATTACATCGTATACTCGGATATGGATTCACCTAAAAACCTAATATTCACTTAGCTGGTTAATTATGAGTATCATACTATGCAAATATGTTAATTTCAAGGCTTATAGAAGAAATAATGATAAAGAAAGTTGTTTAAAATCAATAAAATAAATCTTGTAATACGGCTAATTGTGCCGTCCAAAGTACTGATAAATTAAAATAAATTTATTAACAATTGCATATATAAAAACATTTGCAAAGTAAACTATGGTGAAATGTTGTAAAACGAAATTATACATCTGTTGAGCTTGAATTTTTTTATATTCAGACACCGTAGATTCAGAATCGATCGTAGCTGAACTGTGCTTTCGTCCTTCATAAAAATCTCGCAGCGACGTTAGCCTACAAAAAACCCACTTTGATGTTCACTAAAGTTGCAAAGACGATGTTTGTATCGCCCTCACGAGCAGATTACACGGGATTGACTAATGTTTTGTTGTGTTTCTATAGCGAAATAAAGTTTCCACTAATAATCGATAAATTTCTCTGCGTGTTTATCATAAAGCACTCTTACCGTTTATTTTAATTGGCGTAAAATGTTTAAAGTTTGTGAATTGGGTGAATTAGTACGTGATTAACAAAACAAACACTAGCCAGTGTTTTGTGAAAAGTACATGTATACATTTCGTTTAAAGCGATGTGTGACATTGAATTATTGTCGTTTTGTGTGAGCGCGTGTGGCAAACGACCCTATATATAACGGCTGTGACATTTTAAGACGCTGTTATGCATTAAGACAATGACATGTAGTTATTAGTTTTTTTTATCTCTTAGATATTTTATTAATGCACAAGTTACGTAAGCGTAATTTTTATATTCTTATTTTAAATTAAAACATACTAAGATTTCTAACATATACGTAGGTTTCTCTACCGTCTTTAGCTGAATTTTATTTTAAATTAAGCTTCTCATATATTATGTATCTTGATGACCACCGCATTCCTCGCGCTTACAGGATTAATATGTCTATGTTTCCAGGTATAAGTCACAGATCTATTGCAGTCACTTCTAAAATCTGATCTGAGCTCACTTCGAGCCCCTTAAAGATCCAAACACAATAGGTAAATTTACACAGTAAAGTTTTGTGGTGGAATTTGTTGGGCGGGCCCAACCCGTGGACCACCATTAGGCGAGGTAAACGACCCCATAATTAACTTCGCTGACATTTTAAGATGTTACGCACTGTAAAACACATTGTTAGTTTAGTTATGAAGATAAATTTAAAACAAACATATGTTGCCGAGAGTGGTGCCTGCTTCAATGGATTCGCGAACAGTCGAGAGGGCAAGTTAATGTTTCGTTGTGGATTCCACGAGTTGCGTAGGTATTCTTCGGACTTCTTGGATATTAATAACTTTGAGATACGCGTGTTCCATACGTAAGCAGTTGATGTTGGCGTGTACTTCCATTATATTGTATTCTACCGCCGTAACAGATTTTTAAATGATTATATCCGAGAAAATAATAGATCTTTTGAGAACAGAGATATATTTGAAAAATACAAACATTACCGGAATAGTTAATTTCCTTCAACGCTATCAATTCTATGAAGGTTGAAGGTTATTATAAGGACCATTAAAAGGTTCAGTCTTTTCCTAGCATTTTCTTCCACCCTCGTAGTGAGCAATATTGTTTATTATAAATGCACCAACTTAGTATGGTCGTAGGTATGTGTTTAGATTCGAACCGACAACTATCACGCTTACAGCTTATTTTTCGTACATTTTTCAATGTTCCCTATATTTATTCATGTAACGGTCGGAAAGTAAACAACGATTTAAATAACATTTTTATTGCTTCGCATTAACTAGATTGAATAGGGCTTATATTTTTATAGACT
>DWEE01000494.1:0-16967 GCA_018245755.1 Parelbella macleannani | reverse complement strand
AAGGCCATAGTCTGCCACGCTGGCCAAGTGCGGGTTGGCAGACTTCACACACCTCAGAAAATATTTTTTTTTTTATATATATAAATTCTAAGGTGTGCAGGTTTCCTCAAGATGTTTTCCTTCACCGTTAGCAAGTGATATTTAAAACTTAAAACGCACTTTTTATAAAGAGGTGCGCCCATGGATTCGAACCCAGGACCCCCGGAATGAGAGGCTGAATTCTTTAGCCACTAGGCTACCACTGCTAGCTGTTAGGTGCATACATTTATTCAATTCTTCAGTCGTTCATTCTCTACTTTGTTCATTCATTCATGTATATATGTATTTGTTACAAATTTTCTTGTTACCAGAAATCGTTTTAACAAAGATTTCTGTGGATGTTAGTAGCCCGTAAACAGACGTAACATGAAAGTTTTCGTACAGAAACCTTCATATCACGCAGCTGCTTGTTTATTTACGAGTACCTACAGTAAAGCAAAAATGCAAACTTCAGCACTGCCTTGTCTATAGTATATCAAGTTAAAATCAATGTGAATTTACTAATCGGTGCAAGTAATTAAAATAGTTTGCAACGGTTTAATTGTCAATATAAACGTATTAAAAGTGTTAAAAAGTATATTTTAAAAATGTATTTACACTATTCTGCTTTTTTTAATTATGATAAAAATGTTAAATATCTTTATATGGTAACGAATAATAAAGTAAATTACCGTAGAGATTTTCATGTATTTACATTCTCAATGTAACATAGCTAGCGGCTGGAGGCACTCGGTACGGATACCTCTTTTAAATAATTTCGTAATTTAACTAATTACATGCACATTAATAAAATATATTATGTACATATATTGCTATAAATATGCAATATTGGGCATTGAAGTAGCCATTTTATATTTTTTCATAATCTACTATTATATTAAGTACCGTCAAATAAATATATTCAACGTGCATCCACAGTCAATGATAAGTTATGAATTGATCAAATCGTTCTAGAAAAATCTTTGCGTCAAACAATACGCGTAAAAATGCATGTTTCATGTTAATTGAATCTCTTTTTAATGTATAATGTTTAAAACAACACGATAAAAACGAAATCTAATAACGCATCTATTTATTCTGAATGGGAATTGAACCCAAGACTCTGATATTTTCCGGCACAGTGTAAAGCTTAAAGCCCATCTACACGACTGTACATACTTTATAATTCCTTTACAACACCAAAGTGGAATTTTAATTAATCGTTTAAAGCCATTAAAAAGTTAAACAGGCGACTTTGTCGTGGTTCCTCGACTTTGACGTGGTTATTCGACTCGACAGCTGGTATTTTACCTCCGGGCCGTTTGAGCTTTACTCAATAATAAATAATTAAAAACGAGCAGAAGAGAATTGCCACCATTTCTAAATAAACACAAGTACAACAAGTCGTTTGTGTGGCGAATTAATTTCATTCCAATCGTTTGTGTAAATATTTGCCGGACAAATCACGTAATAATGTAACGTCTGAGTTGCGTCGAGACTTTCAGCAGTGGCACTTTTTCCTGAAAAAAAGTTTCTTTGATTCGGCTCATGGTTCCGTTATTACTCGTACATGTGTATATGCATATAAAAATTATTACATACATAATAATTTATACAGATTTTGTATACATATATTTATACTGGGAAATAGATAGGTTATACTCGTATGACAGCATATGGATACCATTGCCTCTGGACATTTACAATCTCCTAGAAACCACCAATGCGATGCCGATTTTGAGGCAGAACTCTAATTACGCCTACCTTGAAAGCCCCAGGTCATAGAGCTCCGGTAAAAGCTTAAACATATTCTCCCTACTAGACAAAGGCTGTCTTGCCATCATATACCAGAGTGGAATGTTGCCTCAAATTATAACTATTTAACATAATATAATAATTTTATCAATAATAAATTAGAATATTAGTATTACTGTTACATATATGACAGCCCTTGAAATTCTACTGGTTTTTATATAAGCTATTACATTGGTGATTAACTAATATTTTGGTAATTATCATCCGAAATGAAACTATGAATTTTAATATCAGACCTACTGCATGTTCTCTCCGCCAGCCATTGCTAACTGAGACAGATTGCTACTAGGGACTAAGCATACCCTTGTACCTCTTAGTTGAAAGTGACACACAAGAGTATAGAAATAAATATTAATTTTAGATTTCATTGACATGTATGCAATACGATAACAAAAGTTGTGACATCGAATTCGATGTACGTAAATAAATAGTGAATGTAAATGCACGCTAATAATATATACATAATAAATTCAAGAATTGTCAGTCACGACAGCACTTTAAAATATGGTCGGCCATATAATTGGACATTTACATAGAACATGTGACATATATTAATTGTGACATAATGTTCATCATATGATGCAACACGTGAATCATTTATCTATGTAAAAAATTACGTAATTATAATTCAAAAAACGTATCAATTACAGACATGTGCTTGTTCGGTAAGGTAGTACGATGTAGAGTCAGCCGGATCATTGATAGAGTAGATCACTTAAAAATAACGTGACAACTGTGTAGAGACGTATCGATCCCGTGACATTTACCTGGCAGAGAGCGGCGCAGAGTTTCTCAAATTTTTGCGCAAAAACGAATAAATTCCTCAAAGTTTCAGTTGGTGGAGTTCGAGTTGAAAGATGCGAGATCGAGACGTCACCAATACAACAGTAACTTTTTTGTGAAATAGCAATTCTTACGTCGTCAGGTTTATTAGACGCTATTAAACTGAGCACAAGTAATATAACCAGCATAAAACAATAATTATAAGATACATTTTGCACCAAACATTAACACATCACTAAATCTTTTGCCAAACATGATCAGCCTTTCTAAACTCACTATGGCCATCACTACATTCTTCAGCAGTATTAGTGCAGCTAATTTAGATTTGGCGCCATTTAAAACGTGGATCGCGAAAACTTTGAGCAGCGCTGGCGATAGGTATAATTATTTGGAACGCGTCCAGATCGCATACATTCGCTACCGGGTACCGCTATTGATCTTCGATCGCGTGTTCGATCACGTGGATGAGTGTGCATGGGGAAAATAAATGAAATTTTATTTAATCTTATGCTAATCTACCAGCTGGCCATTCCAGCTGCAGAACAATCCACTTCAATCTTCATTTAAAAATAATCATACTCATCTATTCCAAGAAGTGAGATATACTTCAAATCGCGTTTACCTGACTGCAGCAGTTTTACTGGATGAAAAAACGTGTTAGATGTTAAAAAATCATATATTACTCGCACCTTAACACGGCTAACAACTTTTTATAGAGGACCTAGAACCGTTCTTAATGTTTTTAGTATCAAATGTACTAAAATTAGGCTTGATTTGGCTCAATATCACAAATGCCATTGCGCCAGACCTGTGCAAGCCCTAACTTTGACAACAATTACTTAACATGACAGCGAGCTTTACCGATAACTCGTCTTTTCAAGTAAAATAAGCATCATAACTAAATCAACGAGCCACTCAAGTTATCCAGTAAAAATTAATAGCGCTTTCCTAAAGTTCTAACCAACTTGTGTGTTGATTTTACACTCATTTTAATAATGTTCACACGAAATGGTTATCCAGCGATTCAAGCGGATGGATTTTTAAATCGCTGTATTACTGTAGCGTAGGATGCCCTCCAGCTCGGTGGAGTGACGATATACGCAGAGTGGTTGGCAGTGGTTGGACGCGAAGAGCTCAAGATCGAGCTCAGTGGCGTACCATTAGTGAGGCCTATATCTAGCAGTGGATGGGAGTAGGCTGATGATGTTGAAGTGTTAGTTTCAACAGCCGTATATTTTACACAGAATTACATTTTAATTGCAGCTCCGCCACGAACTTGTTGCAATCGGCGGGAGCTCACGATGAAGGGACCCGCACAGGTCCGAACCCAGCCGGGCCATCCCGAAAAACGTACGTGAGTTAAGCCGGTAAATATATAATCATGTTTATAAAAGCTCAGGAGACATTTAATAGTGCGATAGTATATTTTATTCAGTGAACTAACAATACAGCCGTTTTAATCGCTACACGGTTCACAACCACATATCTAACAGAATATATTGTCTTCAATACACAGTTAAATTATTAAGATTATCATTATCATTGGAATCCGAGGACATTGTGGAGGGATTATTATAAATGAATATCTATTCTGTGTCGTCACGTGAGTGGGTGGTGCGTGTGGTAACAATAGAATTTCACTAATTAATACATTACACCTCAATGGATGTCATGAATCAGTCGACCAAAGAAAGGCTTAGCGGTTCCAGTTCATTGACATTTCAAGAATATAACATGTATCAATCCATATATAAACGCGTGGAGAGATATTTTTGTACCCTTTTTTAATAATGAACGTACGGGGAGGAACGTACACTTGGAGAGATATTTTTGTACCCTTCTTTAATACTGAACGTACGGAGGAGTTAAGAATTGGCACAGATAAGGTTTATACACATATAGAAATAGAGAATAATGTCGTACAATAATACCTACATAAAATCTACATCTGTTCTACCTGAAGGTTGCCTGTCAGAGATCGCTCTGATAGCGGATAAGGCCGCCTTTTGTATACCTAGCATTAAGAGATTTTTATGTTCCTACATGTTATTTTGAACTGGGTAGAAATTATGAGTACAAATAAATAAATAGATAAATGAAATGAAAACATGTATTGTTAGCGTTTATATCGTGCAGCCTTTGATCGAACAGTAACACAGATTTTTATATGTACATAGATATATTTTGCCCTAACGTTAGTAGTCAAAATTTCATTTACCCCTGAATTTTAAACAATGCTGAACCACATGTATAAATCCATTCAAATCCAAGTCGAAGTGAAAGGTTATTGGTATTTATTAAGAACCCGCCCGCGACCCCAAGCGTTATTCAGTTTAGATATTACATTATATCGTTACAGTATTTTCAAATCCAATGTATGATACGACGATATTTTACTATTAAAAGTCTCGTGAGTGTTTATACACATGATTAGATATGTACCGGCACACATACGTTTTTCGCGCTCGCCCGTGGGCCGGGGCCATTACGACAAACGTACGTGAATTAAGCCGGTACATATTTATAATGATATAAATATATATAATGTATATAATGATATACTTAAATGTCATGTACGATACTAGGTCTAATATTTATAAAAATATGTACATATTAAATTAACACAAAAATTGCTCTGCTCACATGCGGACCAGCGATAATTTCTTGATCATGTTATAGTTCTCTCAAAAAGAATTAGCAATCCAACCTAATGTCTAAATAGACGTACCCTAAGCCGGTACGCTCCACGTGCCAACGTTATGCGCCTTGTAAAGCTGTAAAAAACTGCTGCGTAACGGTAGAAATAAACATAACGAGAGCGGTAAGGGTCGTTTTTGACAAGAGGATGCTCGAACGCCATCATACAATTGAAATGTATAAATTGACTTTACTAAAATGTGTTGGAGTTCTATTTTAAATACGATGAAAATCTGTTCTGCGCTTTAATCTGGTATATTTGAAAGGGCCCTTAAGCGACAATTTAGAGGCGCGCGTCGACGCGAACAGGCGATACATTTATTAATTCTATCTATTACTCGGTTGGACTGGAAATCTTACCAGGGATTTCAAATGTTACCAAGTTGCCAAAGGACTGTTAGGCGAACCGCACACAGAACAAATTATATTAAAAATACTTTAGGTATGTACGTTGCAAAAATCAATTGTAAAAAATCATTATTGTATTAATTGTAATTGGTCTGAAAACCGAAACCCTGTCAAGGTCTTACCAAGAGCTAAGACATCTCATATTGTCTTTGGTTATTGCCGTTCATTGATTTTTTATTAATATTATTTCAACATTTGTTTCGCACACATAATAATTTTCCGATAGGTTGCAATTTTAAATTAGTCAAAACTATCAAATTACAATACTAGCATAGACCTAGAAACACAAAAACTAAACATTGATTAATCGTACCCATTACATATACGAGAACTGAACCCGGAACAGACAGCATCATCAGTGTCACTGTCACTACGATTGCGGCTATCGTGGCTTACGTCATTATATCACACCTTACCTTCTACATATTTACATATCCGGATCGCATCTTGGAGAGCCTTTTAAATATCGGTATTATTACACTAAATATATGTAGACAAATTTTAAAATGAGGCAGGCATGTAGATGTAAAACCGTAGATATATATATATTTCATAGATTCTTATGCCAGTGAAATAACAAACAAACAGTAAGTTATCAATAACATTACCATTCGCGTTTGTTATATAAAAAGGCAATAATAGTTTAAGAAAAAAAAACAAAATTGAAGCTTCCCAAAAACAGATATTTGGTCTCTGTGGACGCTACAAAAGGAGAGAGAGAATATCTCTTCAGCTCCTACCTTTATTTATAAAACACGCACTCGGATGTCATATTATTAATATAACACTTTTACATATAAATAATTCATCTGAATGTTGATGGTTAACTGCGATGAAGAACAAAAGTATCGTAAAACTAATCAATATTTTCATGTCAATCTTCAACTATAAGTATGTATAGATAAAAATTTATTGCGTTGTTGACGAACTAACCGTTAGAAAAATTCATAGTTTGAGTAGGTATATAGTTAGTTTCACTAGAAACACAAATCCGATGTACAACGGCAGAATTCGTAGAACGCAGAATGTCATTTTAATTAAAAAACAATACGCAACGACCAAGTCCGCCGCCCTAAGCCGATGTCGTCAGCCGACACCGCTCTCGCTGCTTACCGTTAATTAGTAATGCAAATCTATAATAAAACCCAAGAATTTATCGTCGCAAAACCCTACCCGATCTATTAATACCCATTTCATGGAGATATTTCATCACAGCCCAGTAATATTCTTGCGAAACTTATTCGCGGACTCAGAAAGTCTAGCCCATTCTTATTATTACATGTATAGCACATGTATTACTGTGATCTGAAAATATTATGAAATTGACTTGACATGACATGCATAGATTCAACACAAGCGTATTGTAAACAGAGGACATTGTGGGCAGACATTCTTAAATATTAGTCTATCTGGCTGTTCGTACTAATCTCACCATTGTTCTATGCAACAACCGACCTTATAACTAAATAAAACTAATCTTAGTTTTGATACTATTGCAAAGCAATAAAGGAATTTTTGACGAGGCCTTTTAGGATATCTCTGGTTTGATTAAAGTACTTCCGCCTAAGTATGCTTATTCCGACTTACTTTATGAATTAGTTTGTCATAAGCTCATTTAATATATGAGCATGTATGTCAACTTAAATGAATGTACAAGTGAGGAAAACAGTATTTAGAATCATAGCAGGTGGAATTTCTTAGTCTCTGCCCACTCCTTCAAAAAACTATCGTTACAATAAGTGCTTACATACAAAAGCAATTTTACTTTTTTCCAAATATCACAAGGAATTATCCTATGAACAAATTAAACTTATATAAAAATTGTATACATGTTGATGGATGAACGATAGATATTTACTAATACATCCTGTATCATACTAGAGTCTCCTCGCCGCTTGAAAACATTGCACTCAGATATGACACTACAGCCACCTCTGTACTTGAAGACATGGCACCATCTCGTGTCCACACATTGTCCATTTTACACAGAAAATCAAACAAGGCTACTTCAGAAACATCAACATTTAATATTGAAACTGGCACTGGTACAAGTAATCGTATTAGTCGCTCTGTATCTGATGATGGTCTGCTGCTCCGTGGAGGGCAGTCAAGATCAGTTATCGGGAAAACGGATGTGAAGTGCCCTTATGCATCAATAGAGATGTTACAAAACTACTTTAAATTCCCGTGCACAGTTGCAAAATGTCAATAAGTAGTGAAATATTGTTGCGCAAGACAAAACAGTCAGGAGTAGTTGCTTCATTACGAGCATCCCCGGCGCATTCGCGAGCTGGCGAAGTGACAAGCGATGCGAGATCTGAGCGAACAGAATTTTATTATGGCCCAATTATATCATTAAAACATAACATCACGCCTGTAATCAACGAAGGGGTACGTATAGAGCTCTACACACCAATAAGCGACTTTTATTGTCGGTGTTAATAAATTTGCTGCCATTTAATGTTGTTAGTAACGGTGAAGGAAAAATAGTAAGAAAGCTTACCAATCTATCAGGGTACTTCGTAATTGTCTCTTAAGCGTGTGAGTTCTGGCAACGGGCAAGTGTGATAGATTATGATTTCACCCTTCTCATTTCAATTTAAGATCTGTATTATCCTTTCCGTCTATAAATATATAAGTCTTTCTGTAACTTATGCTCTATATTTCAAAATATTCAGAGAAAATTTTCGACCAAGACCATTTTCGAATAAAAATGAGCTCAGCCGCGTAGGAATTGAGTCTGCAAAGAAAAATACATATCTGCATCCAAGCTGTCAAGAGCAATGTGCTCTGAACCTGTGTAACATCACTGAGAATTTATTTACACGCCTCTTATCGCGTGTAAAATTATCTTGAGCTATGCGGTTCGTTAATATTTCGTTCGTTAATAATAAAATAAAATAAAAATTGTTGACGTCGTGGTAGGCGTATAATATAGGGCATTCCTAACTGAACTTCAGAAGTACCAGCGTACCTGTGGATAACCTCAGTTAGGTAAAACAATGCTGGCCAAGCTCAGTGACATTATATGGACGGTAGCAACCACTTAACATACGACGATTTAAAAAAATAGCGCTATGTCATCGCACTTATTAATTGCGTAACAAACATTGTTAACCTTGAGCGCCATTTCTTAATTATTGTAGTCTTCTATTTTATCAGTGCCGCTACAGATAGCGGATAAAGTATTGGAAAATCAAATATTAAAGCAAATCAGCAGCATGGACAACAGACAGAAAAGTCGTGTTTCCTCTGTTTCAGATACATCATGGGATAATTCGCTCTTTCTGCATCCAACATCTGTCACAATCCACTCGCTCACACCGTAACCTCTCCCGTCATCAGGCGAGCGAGATCACGAACATTGGAGCATAATGCAAAAATCGTGATTCACACCATCCCGCGCCACACGTTTATTTTATTACCCTTCATTATTTTAATAAGTGGCAAAACCTGTGCGACATTCGTTATTAACACGATCGTTTCTAGCTCATGGGAATTTCTTCCTTGTCGTGGTGTCCCTTAGTACCTGATTCGCTTGATGGAGTCCAGCTGAAAACGATAGCGCGCGAAGGTTTTTATCGAAACGTCAGTGAATGTGGTGTGCTTAGTGATGCAGTTTGTTTGGGTATTTTGTTCTGTTATTCTTCTATACCACACAGACTCGGCTGTTGAGCGGATGTCCAAATTCTACAGTTTACATCATTCTATTATTCCAGACATTCTTTGTGACATCATCACAACTTTCTAAAAGTCGTACACTCTCGGGTTTGCCTATTTAATTTGACGATTGATATAAACTAAACAGTAGATGGTTTATTTTGATTGTTGACGTAATACAGAGATAACAAGAAGAAAAATTGAGGAATTCAAACGACGTAGACAAGATATTAGTGGATACAATATGTTACATTGAAGTCTTTATTGTAGCGAATGATCACGCGCAAATTTCGTAGTTTGCATTTGATTTTCATGAACAAATTATCAATATCTCAACTAAGCTAAGATCTGCACGTCCAACATCAGTCGTACTAACGTAAACACTTGGACTTGGCTTCCAAGTGTTTACTGACGGAGTTTATGTCAACACCCCTAATCCAGTTAGCGGGGCGACACGTGCAAAATGACCGTAGAACGGGTAACCTTAACAGGCCATCTATAGGACCGGGGAATGCCACTTGAGGGATTTCCAAGTGTCAACTGAAGACCCAGTTCACATGGTAAGTGAGGCCGAACGAATTTTGAATATAGAATTTGGGAACGATTGTTCGTGTCTTAGTAAAATTCCTATGAAAACTTTCAATAGTTAATTTCCAATGGATATCCACAAAAATAATGAGCAGTAAAATGGAGATAATAAAGGAATTTGAACAATGAAATTGAGGTAATTAGGGAATTTCAATTGTCTGATTCCTTTCGCACATAGATGAAATGAATATAAATGAAAAACTAGTAATGTCATTAAATAAAACATGTGTTATTTAACTGAAGAGTAAGAGAAAAGAATATATAATGTCCATAGGAATAGTTTTTATTCGAATTTAAATTTTGGCGAAAATAAATACCTAGAAACAATGTATTTAACATAATTTTAAATTTTAGGTTATCTAGAGTGCAATAAAAAATTCTTAACCAAAAGTAGGATACTATGAAGCGGTAGCTTGGTGGAGTAATGATAGGCGCAAAGTGGCTGACAATGAACAGCTAAAAATCGAGCTCAGTGGAGTGCAATTGGAGACACCTATTTTCACTTCTGGAGCGGAACACACTGTTGATGATGATGATGAACTAAGAGTAAGCAGAAACTAAGTGATTCCAATTTTACGTCTTACTTAGAAAATTACTTTACTCACAAATCACATATAACATTTTTAGATATAAAACGTCGGATCGGCGGTGTTATTTGTACCTTCGTAAATTTGTGCGGGCGAGTATGTGGGTAACCGAATAAAGAGAAATCGCGAGTACACTATGATCACATTGTATTAACGTGTCACAAATTAGCCCGCGTTCTAAACACTATCAAACTGGGCAAACGAGACGAGTAACAGAGTAACAGTTCCTAGAGTGGACAATTCGCTCTCTTCGACAGCAGGATCGCAATGTGTCTCTTCATTAAATTTCTCAACAACCGCGAGGCTTCGTTGTAGCATGCAGTTAGCCAAGTCAGTGTCCATTCTCATGACCGTCTCTAATACGTTCGATGATGCGGCCATTCATGATCGTCTCTAACAATATATACATGAAAAGTCTTAATAAGCTTTATTGCTACTTTAACAACAACCATTCTCTTCTCGCAATTCTCGTTGCGTTACAACACTCGTTGCCGACCGTGGATTCGCTTGCGCAAGTTACACTAGATGATTTCAATTCATTACGTTTTTCATTAAAATTATCGCAATCCCCACGTTTCTGTGATTAGTATTGAGTCGTAAAAGATCGCTTTCATAGTTTACGATAAGAATGTATTTTATTACTTGTGTCCTTGCAGCTTCTTGGAACTTTGTTTAGAAAGCTTCTAGGTAATCAATGTTTGTTGTAGACTCGTCAGGTAAGCCCCTAGTCATGTCATGCAGTCTATAGACTCATCCTATTTAATTGATATAGGCTTGCGTTTGACTACGATCACATCTGATAATGAGTGAGACGCAACCCTAGAATACAGTTCAGAAAATATTTATTTATTCTTAGCTTGAATAATAGAACTATACAAATGCAGACACACATACGCACTCATAACAACGACAAATTGGTCGTAGTCAACCATGTGGCTGGAAAGAGACTACGTGGGCGACCGTCAACCTGCTGGTCTGATTTTATGCTAGAGGTGATGGGATTCATAGTGACTCAAGCGCACTGACCAGCTGAAGTCCGAGAGGCGGGGAAGCAGCTTGTCATGTACACCTTAAAAATTTCAAGGACCTGCATGATTTTCAGAAATAGAGACTACGCTGAATAACAAGATACTTAATGACGAATTTAATAGATTTATTTTTAGCCACGCTGATCGACGCCATCATGAAAATTTTCAGCCACAAATATAGATTTTAAAGTTCAAAAATCTCAATACGAATAATATTTGCAAATCAAATCTAAGCCTACATACGTATGTATTACGAATCGGATAAAAACATTACGTCAAGTGTGAAAAGAAACACTAAACATTATTCAGTTCTGACGAGAAATATAATATCTCTGGTACACATACTCTTATATACTTGACTTGTTTGTGGGAAATAAGTACATTAAATATTATTGTATTCTCAACTAAATCACAAATCAGACTTCTGGGTACCTAAAACAATATCTTACCCAGCTTCTTGCGCTGATGCTCAGTGAAAATCGGAAAAGCACCACCCTGCTCGAATGAGCAGCTAAGCACTATCAGCCCTCAAAACATACAGTTTTACCCAGAATCATGAACTCATAGAGATAGAGGCTTTAAAAACTTTCAATTTTTTTTTAAAATCACGCGAACTGTTTGAAAACAACAAGATGAATTTCTTAATGCACTAGATCAAGAAAGAAAATGCCGCTAATAATTTGCAGATATTGACTGTTTATTTAGTCAAGAACCGTCTACCCCTGGCGTCGTTGAACATCAGTTCATGACTACATATATAATCGCCTTAGTTGACCTACCTACCTACCTATTCTCACCACCTATTCCATAGCACTTAATCGTAACTGGTAAAACGTGGGAGTGAGCTGCACTCCTCTGTCTACCCCTTCGGGAATTACAAGCGTGATTGAACGTTTTTGTTATATAACGCTTTGATTGTTATCTGTTTTGCAGCAACACAGACAATTAGACACTTTTCCTTTCAGCATTCGTCATCATTTTATCCGGCAGATAAATGCAAATCGATTTGAAAGACCGCTAACATCGAGTGCCCTTGAGCGGACCGAACATCCGCCAACGCAGATATCGATTCTACACGCACACTGAATCGATGTAGGGCTTCTGCACGTGAGTTACAACATTTGACGTAATTAAATGGTCCGTTACGCGAATGTACGCCTTAGTATGCAATTAATATGACACGTATTTCGTTGTGACATAGTGTTGTTTACGTCTATTGAGCTCACTGACCGAATACCGGTATTTAAGTAGAGGGATTAGCGGCGTTGACCTTCATGAGATTCGTTTTCTTTGAGTTATGTACGTTGTGTTATATATTGTGTCTGTTTCGGGTCATAATTGAGTGGGAAGGGAGGGGCAAAGGAAAACAGAAGTGAACATAAAAACGCATCTATGATTCTATTCGATTGTGGTACAGTTATGTCCAATTCGTTAATTTTCGTGGATGTGTTCTTTACTCTACTAGCTCTACCTTACTCTACTGACACTCCGCGCCGCCGTTGATGTTATCAACGACCCAAACATATGGCTATTCAGAACACCCATTGCCTAGCTTGACATTACCAACTGTAGCAAGATGGCTCCAATAAACATCTGTCATGTCATATTATACGGCTATAACAATAGATAAAAAATGTAATAATTTAAACAGCAATAACACATAAATACTTGGCCGGCGTGGCGGACTATGACTTTAATTTTATTCTGACAGCGTATCCATGTATAACAGTAGAAAGATAAAGGGGGTTGATGATTAAAACAAATATGGGATTTTAATAACTAGCGCTTAAAAGTATAGCTTGTATAATTTTATACATTGCTCTGTTAGCCCCGGGTTTCAATAAAAAATATTTGAGTGAGAACAATGTTCGATTTTACAATAAATTCAAACATAACTACGCAGTAACAATTCCGAGATGAATCGTCTCTTTAATGCAATTGTCAATATGAGACATGTTTCAGATCGAAACACGTTAAAAATACGTTACTCGAGAACTAATAATAGGTAATGCAGTTTTTTTTCATGTTTACTTAACCACATATTTTTATTATTGAATAATATTATTGCGTAATTCTGTTGTATAACAACGGCCAAAGATGAACTGCACAGAACTGCACACACTAGCATGGTAATGAACAATGATTTGGTCAAAATATTTAGACTTCAGTTTGACCGTGTGTATGTGTGCGTGTGGGTTTTACATATGATTGTTTTAAATCACTTGCCTAATAATAGCCAGCGCATCATATATCATAACAAGACCAAAAAAACACCCATACCGTTTAAGGGGAATTTTTTGTTTTGGAAAATGTTACAATCAATGAACATAATAATAATACTATAATGAATACTACCAGACATACTTTTTATACCTACTACCTACATAGGAGCACAGGGCATAACCAATAAATTACAGTGAAATAAGAGATGTTTACAATTTTCTAAATCGAAGCGATATGGTAAAAAAATTTAGGTATACTTAACTAACTATGAACAAGTACCTAAGTTAAATACAAAAATTACTTGCTGTATAACAATCAATATTATTACAATTACATAAATACTAAGAAGATACATGACAAATCCATTAATTATACAAGATAAAGGCTCAGAAGTTATAAAAGAAAATTGATTACACATTTATTCATTGACTTAATACAACACATGCGATGTCTCTACTCAAGATGTTTCTGAGGACAATTATATCCGTTTTTTCCCACATCTCTTGTACAATATAAATGTGTACCTACATAAAACGGACAGAACATGCAATCAGTGTAATGGACTGTAAATAATATTTATAGTGTTACAGTGTAGTGTCTTGACTATTCAACTCTGTCTAACCCCCGATATTATACCGGGTATATACTGTGAGCTAGGAATGCAGACTGCTGGACCGTATGTTCTGAATTCGGTTCCCACACAGGACATGATTTTTAGAAGATTTTAAAATAAATTTATGTAAAAGAGAGAAGAATATTTTTTATCAAAAATTGCGTATGTTTTGACGCATTTTCGAAATCAAATATCTTTTTTGTATTTGATTTTATAATACATACTTACACTTCACGAACGCAAAATGTTTACTGATACAAATCTAAGCTACGATTACCTTAATACATAAAAACTAGCAGGTTGTTACTAATCTTAAAAAAATACAGTTTAAAAGCAACCGAATTTAATTATCATACTGCGGAAATAACCTAAAAATCTAGAATCCTTTCAAATACAACGATCATTCAATCTACAACCTGTCCGATCCATTAAGAAATCAGCCAACGATCAACTTAAGTCAAGATTCGCCGATAAAGATAAGTAAGAGTCAAAAATGTACCGCCAATTACACAATAAGTAACGTCTGTTGATTCTGATGTATCCAGATGGCGTTAGTGTCGTTGCGCAAACTGACCGTTACCCAAGATGCACGTGAATGTACATCACTTAGTTAATCGTTGCAATGTTGCATTGCTTGCATACGCATGCGTTGGGATTTACAGTTTTCGAATGTATCATTGATGATGTTGCCAATTTTAATGGACTACTAATCTTCACTGCCATGATCATCGTCATAAACATCATCACCATCAACAACAATATGATCATAACAATGACCGTCGTTGCTGTCGTTATCACGATCATTGTCTTCAACTTTTTCACTGTTGGAAAAGAATTTCATCTCAATAGAAGGTTTTCTATCTTGGTGTATTGCGATTCCTGGGAGAACAATTGTACATAGAAACCTCAAATTTTCCAAACGTTACTTTTCTTCACAGTTACAGCGAATAACACCTTATATTAAAGACTAATGATATTCAACGATTGAACATTTACTTATCTGGTGAAAACCCAACAACGTGAGATGTCACGATTTTAGACAATTTGAACGAATAAAGACCAATATTTAAGAATTTCTATCGATATGTCAGGTATGTACACGTTTCATAACGTTCGTAGCCTATGGAACTTTCTGTAGACCCTTTATAGATAAACATCTGCTTAGACACCTCTAAGCGGTTGATGGGTTAATTCGCCCTATACAAGGTCTATTATACGGTTGATGTGGTTATGTTATTTAATCCTTTTTTGGAGGGAAATAGGAGACGCTATAAAACACCTGGTGTTTATTGATCGCTGCGAGAGATTAGCAGCTACATCCGATTTCAGGTAGCTTTAGAGTAGGTACTACAATCATCTTAAGTTTAAAAAATATAAATTACTCACAAATACCTTGCGTAGAGTATGACAATTCGCTCACACTGTTACATGGAACGTAAAACACAACACGTGGAAACTGCAGCTATTACACTCCGCTGCGTTCCCCATTTAAAAATACACGCGTGATTGAATTCATCTTAAAACATATCAAACATAGCCTTCGGGGTCCCTAGCTATACAGAACCTCTGTTATAATAATCAAACAGCTCATGAAACAGACATATACATTTCTGAATACACACACATACTCGAATATGTACCTATATCAAGATATTTTTACAACCAGACACAGAACAAACATTCGCGTTAATTACATACACTTGTCCGCACAAATATTTGCCCCGGGTGGGAATCGAACCCACCTCTAGGTCAGCAGTCAAGGCCAGTACATAAGCGGGCCAGTCGATTAATTATAAAACTATTAGTCATGAGTACGCGTGGTAGTTCGAGATGAGATAGCAGCTCATTTAAGTATGTATATTTGTATGTACAAGGTCCATACTAGTTTTCATACTCGCGAGGAAATAATTTCTAGTTGACCGGACATTATTTAGTATTGAAGTTTTCTAATTTAGATTTTCTAGTAGAAATTTCTAGTAGTGGCTCAAAGTTTGGATCTACGCCCGTTGTATGAATTGGTGTGGCCCGGTGTATGAATATTTAAAGTAATTGATTACTTATTTAGTATCGACACGTCATTAAAGTTCACACGATCTGTCATTATTTTTCTGTATCGAATGAGAGGTAAAGCTCGATCCACATTAAATTGTTGTAACTTGAAAGTAGATCATTCGAGAAAGACTGAAAGATAAGTTGCAATTAATGAAAAATAATCGTCAGAGAACTTGTGCGACGACATGTTTCCATTGTTCTCTGTTGTGTAAAGTGTCCCATATCAAACCTAGCGTTATGAAGACCAACCTCAAGTCTTATCATTCTCAAAGGAGGCTCGTGTACTCAACAGAACTGCCTTAGCTCGGACTTCAGTATAGCGAGAGATTTCTCCCTTAAAGTGTACTATACAAAGTGTGATAAATATAAAGCATTTGATAGTATGTCATCATTGTCCGGTAATAAGTTAATCAATTGTTTGTTCTGCTAACCAATAAGTTGACCAGCAATTAAACAGAAAATTTCAGAATCTTTTTTCATTTAATCTTTAATATG
>DWEE01000493.1:0-16970 GCA_018245755.1 Parelbella macleannani | reverse complement strand
TAGTTTGTCGATTATTGGTCATAGATACATGGCAGTTCTTTTATACGATAAATAAGACAGTGAACTATCCGCTATAGTCAAAATCTTGAAATCTCGAAAAAGTGCACATAGCAGGTTTTGGTTTGACAACGACGATATTAGATGCATATCTTATCCTCAATTATATTTTTGTCGCATAGCTTTTGGAACAATTAAGACATATCAAAAATAATAGGTACACTCTTTCTGTTTTATTTTAAGGTAAATATAGTAAATTTGAAAATTTTGTTATGCCAATAAAGGTACCTGATGCAGTCAGTATTCAATATGTAATGATAAATGGATGCTAAAGATGAAATACAATATTTGTGTGCTCATTATAAAAAGTTTTGTATATTCATGGTAGGTTACAGTACATATGGCTTCCAAATTAAGGATTTTAATATCCTTTTAGACTTGCAATTTAAAGCAATTATAGTATAGGACTATGTATATGTAATTATTTTCAGCTCTAAATTTTGCGATTATTGATAACATAATTTTTATTAATGCCAAATATGTAGATGCTTCAAAAAATGTAATTTATTAAATGTATTACATACATCACATGAAGATATTTTTTTATACTTTTCTTTACCTCTCATACTTTATTAATCAAACATATTTATGAAATTAACATTCTCGCAGCGACTACCCGATATTTTATTAATACTTACATTAAGAAAGTATCAGTAGATGGGTAAAATACATGTTGTGCTTATTTATACATATATTCGAGCTGACTGTACATATGTTTATCTTGTTGAAGCATTTTTCAATTCCGTACCTCGCACGGACTTCGCTGGAAATAACGGTGCGTTCACACGAAATGCTTGTTCCGAGGTACTCGCAGGCCGCAACCACTTGCACCTGCCCTGTGTTTAAAAGTCAAAATCTATTTGTACCCTGTTTTATTCTGTTTTAAAATTTTGTATTTCTTAAATAGTAGGACATTTTTGCGAATGTTTGTACTATAATAAATGTGACTCAAAAAATTAAGTTTCTTAGTAAAATATATATTCAAAGATGACAGCAAAAAAAATTAAATCACATTTACATGAACATAACGTTATACGAACGAAAATTTCTATGTTAAACGTTCTCAAACATCACTATTCACGAATGATTTATATGCATCTAGGTACATATGTACATATTACCTACATCCACTCGGCTCAACTGTTTGTGCCAGGATGCGGAGGGATCCCGGTTCAATTCCCGACCAGTTAAGCTTTGTGAACGATGAATTACCTAATACATTTATTATATCTCGGGTTGTTTATGCGCTTGTGTTCTTGTATATAGGTACCCATAATAGCTACTACACAGGTAAGCGTACAATTAAAAGAGTAAGTACCTATAAGTATTACAAAAACATTATAATTTTTTTCAAAACTATGAATATACTTCGTGCGTCACCGAAATATTAGCAGGAATCTATACCTATCATAAACACAGCGACCGCATTTTCAAAAGTTAATCAATAACACGGAGCAGTCATTAGAAAATGCTGCTTTATTTATGTAAAATAGGTACAAACTTTTCTTGCGTAGCTGTTTTACCCGGCTCCGTAAATAGGAAGATATCGTGACTTTCAGCACGCTCACCCCTATCACGCTACACTTAAATCGGGAAATGCCTTTTTACCGTTGACTAGTCGTATTTTGCATGGCACAGTAGGTACTCCGGCTTCCCCTAGTATCTTATCAATATCCTCGTAGTGTACACGTTATATAAGCTGCAATGGAGCTTTGTAAGTTATTGGGATAATATATATCAATATTATTTAGAAGTCAACTTTATTTATCGGATTTTACAGATGGAGTCAGATGTTGGTACTGACATAATTACCTCTTTAAGAAGTGACTTAGCGGGTCTGCAGTACAAACGAGACAAGTTAATTTCAGAAGTGCGTTCAATGTACAATAAGTTTAATTTTTGCCTTAAATATATGAATATATCCCATGAATTAATTCTCTAAGCATTAAAAGACTTATTGCAGAACAGTGACTTAAAAAACCAAATGTTGTCTCGCGACCAAAGGATATTAGAACAGCAGGTGGAGATCGACCATCTTCGTGAACAAAATGCACGGCAAAATGCTATCATATCGTCTCTTAAGAAAAAAATTCAAGATCTTGAAGAAATACACAGAAATCTCCTAGCTTCACAAGGGCGAAGCGATCTTACGGTGCAAACATTACAACGCGATAATCGTTATTATGAGGAGAAAATTAAAGACTTGGAGAAAAAGTTAAGGTCCCTCGAAATAGAGTGTCACAATGAAGAACAACAAAAAGAAAATGCTCGCTGCCAGTTTCACGATCTTATTAGACGTTTATCTGCAGCTTTGGAAACAGATTTTTGTGATACCACCCATACCCATTCCCCAGAAAGTCTTATAATAAAAGCTGCAGAACTTGTACAAGACATAACAAGACTAAAAAATAAGTGTTTAAATACGACTGAAAACTTATCTACAATTGAACAAGATCTCAGAAGTTGTAGAGACGCATTAGAAAGAGCTAATTCAGACAAAGATATTCTTCAGCGGCAACTTTCTGCTCAACTCCTCGATATCGAGAGATTAAAACAAGAAAAAGAATCATTGGCAGTATCAAACAGAGTATTCGAACGAGAACTACACGAAGCGAGAGAAAAATTATCGCACTGCACGAAAAATCTAAATGTCGTGACGGATAACGTGAACCAAAACGAATCAATGATTATACAACTCAAAGGTATGCAAAGGCTATAAGAATATTATTTGTTTTCTTCTCAATAATGCGCCTATACCGTCTCATTCCAAGTGTGTTTTAACGGGTATCTACTAAAATTTGTGTGAAATAGTAGTCCTACTGAAGTATTTAAAACTAGTTACTCGTATTTGTTCTTACATCTAAGTACTTACTTGCAAAAGTTTTAAGTTCGGTTCACCGAGTTACTTATATGTAGGTATTATTATATTGCGTTGCAGAAGATTTACGACATCGAGATGAGAAATACCAAAGGTTACAAACTGAATTTCGGAATACGATGGAATCTATCGCTATTCTGCTCAGTTTGCCGACGAGGTTTGTCGAAGCGCACGAGAGCACCATCAAGGATAGAATTCGAGAAATTCTAGGCGACAACAAGGACAAAACTGTGGTATACTATGGATTTTAACCTTAGTATGAGACTTTTTTGTGTATTGATACTTATTTTTTTTTACAAGGTTATCGTTATTCATGTAGGTACCTACTTATTTCTGTAAAATATGAACCACTGATGAAACAATACCAGATACCTAAAAAAAAAACCGCTCATTTGCGTATAAAAAGAGATTGTTTAAAATGCCTTAAGCTACGTTATCTTATGTATTAAACGATATTAGTGAACGTTAAGCTGTTAGTAGTCACCACGTAGATTTTCAGATAATATAAGTATATTTTTTGAATTCTCTCAATAATCACTCATATAATCCCTTTGAACTAATTTTTGAAACAGTATTTAAGACTTCATTTGAAAATCTTTTGGAGCTCTTTTATCTTCATCGTAATCACTAATTTTCTAGCAATTGGAGGCATTACGGGAAAAGTTGGGAATAGAGTCTCAGCAGCTCAGCAGAACGGCACATATGCACGACCAAGTGAGCACCCGCGTCCGGATCCTTGAGGACGAACGCAACATGCTCGAAAGTAAAGTCCACAAACTGGAAGCTGAACTCAACGCATTAGAAGTGTCTCGAGACGGCCTGCGTAAAGACAAAGCTAACGTACGTACCTAGCGGAAAAATAATAATATTTAAGCTAAAGGAACTATAGTGCGTTAAATAGCGATGCGAGTTTTCGTCTTTTTCCTTCTAGATCCTTCAATAATTAAAGATGCTTTCTATAACATATCTAATAAAATATTATTTAAGTTGAGCACATGTAAATAGGTATGGAAAAGCACCGCACAGCGCGACCAGTTTTATAACAGAATGTATTACTGTTGACACCAGTTCGTGGCATTCCTCGAGCGATTGAGCCGCACGCTTAATATGGATGAGTTGACCCAGGATATCGGCATAGAGCTACACACCGACTCCATCATACACCGCGCCGAGCAACTGGCGAGGCTCGAGAGCGATAAAATAGTAGACAAGGTCAGTGCGCAAGTGTCCGAACCCGGAAGAGAAAGATCATGCCGCATATTGTGTATATCTACATGTCGAGCAATTTTTGTTTCATACAATTCGAATATGTCGGCTACTATTTTTTATACCCGCCGAAACATAAATCACAATGCTGAAATATCGTGAAAGTAATCAAATTGACTTATTCAAAATAATAAATATAAAAAAGACAAGACGTTTGCACAATTTATTTGATTATCAGACTGTTGTCCATGTATAAATATATCTTAAATCTACATACAGCATACAAAGATATCCAGCGAACACAACTACTTAGCCTTCGTAAATGGAATATTAAAGACACAGCGATTGTCATTTATTAAAATGGCCGATCGACATATTATAAGCTTTTGTAGACGAGTCAACAAAAACGTACTGATCAATCAGTACTGGTCAGCTGATAGCTTGTGGTAGTAATAGGCCTATTATCTAAATTGTTACATATATTTTAATGTAATATGTGTTTTATATAGCTCCTATATTACGGATACTATGGCACGCTACCGAGACTGCGCAGGGAACGGTCTTTCCATGACTTACCGTATTTAAAAGAAGTAAGCTAATGTATACAACTGTTTTAGCAAATTGGCATGGCAGTAATGACGTAGGTGTACGAGTTGGTCGTGCTTACAGAAACTATCATATTTAAACATCTAATGGATATTACGAACTCCACTTTATAATTACAATATCGGCCACCGAGCGCATGGTAGGAGACATATAAGCATGGCATAACGATGCTTGAAGATCATTTAATTGTAATTAAACACCTAACATCATTTTATCACCACAATTGTATCATTTAAATACCACTAATGGTATCATATAATGACGTAATAATAACGATAAATGTACCTACACTAGTATTTTTAATTAGAATCGAAATAGTTTGATTAAAATACTGCACATTGCGTCGTCAATTTTGAAAATGTCACAATCGGAGATGGTTATACATATATGAACACTTGCAACAAAAGATGAAGGGTAATTAACTAGTAGACGTTAGAAATGTTAGAGTGCAGAAAATATGGATAAACTATGCAGTGCCAAGTAATGTTGCTTTTCACAACTTTAGCCTTAATTATAAAAATAAAATAGTAGGTATACTTACTTTAATTAGACCGCTCAACATTCCGACTGTTACCATACAATTCATTTCCGACCCTGTATTAATGAGAAATGAAATATATCCTAATGAAATGTTTCCATCTTACTTGATGGTACTGTAGTGATGTTTGAGAATCAAAACTGTGCAAGGTAATATAAATTATTTTTAATATATGTCATCACTAACGATCATATAAGTTTGCCGGTTTCGTCGGTTATCAATGTTCGAACGTTACGTTGATCATAAATAAAATTGCAGACAGCCGTGGTGTACCAGCTTCAGCGTCGAATAAGAATACTGCGAGAGCAACTGCAAAGAAAAGACTTGCATTTAGATTTATTGCGCCGAAAGTTGAGCGTTCAGGTACGCATTCGAGACCTTTATCATATTTTATAAATAGTGAAGGCTCCATAGATTTAGGGATAATAATAATTACAAGTATAATGTTTTATAACAACTGGCGTCTGGTCATTTGTTACGTACTTAATCATTGTTATACTAAGACATCCTGTCTTTTAAATGAATCTATCTATTCTTTGTCTGATTGTGTTTTAAATAAATCTATCCATCATGTAAGTATTTTAAATGAATCTATCTATCGTGTTTTTAAATGAATCTATTAATCCTTGGTACCTATTTCAAACAAAACTATCGATCAAAGTTAACAATATGTCACAGGCAACAAAAAATATGTATGTTAATGTAGGTATACACACATAAACACTGATAAATCGCGAACAAACTACTAGGATTGTATAATAGCGTTGTACCAGTTTGGCTGCTGCGTTTCACTAGGACACAAGGTTCAATAGATTTTCGATCGAGCGTTTTCGATTTTAAATAATGCTGACTAAACGGCATACGTACCTTCAGATACGAGTAAATATAGTGTAATGTACTACAGAGATATTATCTAATATTAAATTTGAGGGTCCTAATGAGTCGGTATAAGTACTTACAATAAACAAATACAATTTCCGATTTAAAAAGGGATTACCTATAGGTACTTTAATAATCATATAATTAATAATATTACTTCTCTGCCCCCTCCTTCGGGAATTGCCGGTGTGATACTACACGCTATGATGAAAACTTACAAACAAAAATATAACTTTTATTATTTCCACACAAAATGCTACAAACTTTCATCGTTCAAGGAAGGTAGACGTCAAATGCCTTCAGGCATTAAGTTCGCTCGTTGTTACAACTATAATGTAAGGTGTAACAATGGAATAATAAATATATAAGTAACGGGTGTAAGATAACGTGAGTGGTGTAGGAGGAGAGCTCGCGCGTCCGCGCGGTGCTGCAGGCGGAGCGCGACGAGGCGGTGGGCCGCAGCAAGAAGCTGGTCCGGCAGTGCGACAGGCTGAGCGCGCAGCTGGCCGACGCGCGCGCGCTCGCCCGCGACCTCAACGCGCAGCTCGCCGACGCCGCCGAATATAAGGTACGGTAGCTATACTGTAGCTTCACTTGTCTATCATGTGGCGGCGTTTCACAGGACTCTTCTCATCGCTATGTTACTATTCAATTCCGCTTATCAAATAGACCAGAGTTGGTAAGGGGTTCCAAGTACAACGAGAAGCGGCGTAGCTGATGCAAGAAGTTACGCTTTACGATCCCTAAGCCGCATTCCCAGCATGATGATTATGGGCAAAAAAACCCCTTGGGGGAGGTTTATGTCCAGCACTGGATTAAGACAGGCTGATGATGTGATATGTGTATTATTTGTGACCAATCAATTTAGTCAAGCATTATAAGTTTAATATGTAACATTTACATCCTTGATCTAAAACGTATAAAGTTAGATCTATTACGCAAATCCTGTTTCCAATGGACTCATAATCTCTTGCACAATACACTCTTTACATTACAATCTGACAAACAGACGAAGGTAAACAGGTAAAAGTAAAAAAAGTCGCATTATATCGAAGAGATCGAGATTAATGTTTACTTTGTTTACGCCACCTCGTACCTACACGAATATCGATCGTAAATATAGATGTTGCGGTAAAGTAGATTTACTAGAACAATTTATTTGCAAGGTCAAAGTAATTTTCTTACTCAACCGTGATCTCATTGAAAGATACACGTATAATGTACGGTGAGTGCAGTGTCCGTGTGCTGTGGTCTGGGGCCCTTAATCGCTAGAGACAAAGAGGATTATTATAAGACTATAACAATCCCTTGAAAAGAAAAGAGATATTAATAGTTTCCATTATTGTTTAAAGGCAGGCAGTATTACACAATTAACTCGAATCTAAAATGTGTAGTCTAGGATTAACAAAAATTTTACTAATTTTCCAATATTTGAGACAGATAACGTCATTAGAAAGAGCGCGTAAGGTGGAGGAACTTCAGAAGAAGCTGGACGAGGCAGAACTGTTGCGAGCGAGATACAACCGCAAGGTGAACGTACTGAAGGAGCAGGTGCGCGCGACGGGCGACACGTACGAGCAGGAGCGCACCAGCGCGGAGCATCAGCTCGGCGTGCTCAGGGACGACCTGGCGCGCACCAAGGAAGCGCTCGCGGAGTGCCAGCGACGGGAGGCGCAATTGACCAGCTTTAGGCAAGGGCCAAAAACAGCAGTTGCATCTCCTTAGCGTATGGCAAATTTTAAGTGTATAGATGTTTGTTTGTATTCAGTGGAATCTGAAGTATGTCAACATTTACATAAAAAATACCATTTAATATATTAAACGCCAAGTACCATAATATACAATTACATAATTCTATCCACTTCATTTTTGTTTGTTGAGTTAGGTGAACAATATACATATTAATGATTCGTTTTATTTTCGCCTCATAAAAATGTAAGACACGCATTTTCTTAATTGATAGAATTTTCGGCATACATACGTCCACCCGCGCGCTATTATTATTTAATTGAATTTTTATAAGTATACAGCTAAACAGTTAAATTATCTTTACTGATAAATGTTTAACGATATCTTAAATTCCAATAAAATGTTGCAGAAACTCTATCGCGAAATTGCTCGGTATACTGGTGCCGGCATCGGTGTCAGACTTCGAGATGGTGTCTCGGCTGCAGAAGCTCATAGACGCGCACCATGACTTCACCGTCGTGTCGCGCCGCTACGACGACCCCGCGCTGCTGCGGGCCGCCTCGCGGTCGCCGCCGCCCTCGCGCTGCAGGACCCGCACTCCGGACCGGTAACGTGCCTTACGCCATCACTACTTCATATTTGGAGTCAATGACTGAGCGAATGAACTCGGTGCCGAGACCTCAATAGTTATCATCAACAATAAGCAGTAAGGGTCATGAACTTGAACAGTCAAGTATACTACTAGATGCAGTACCCCGTTCGATATGCTAGTAATGACGTGTTTCCCGCAGCTCGCTCCGCTATGACGACTCCGGCTACGCTGACCCCACCTTCGAGCTGGACGACGAGCTGTACAAGAGTCGCGCGGGCTTGTGACAGTCGCGGCGCCGCGCCCGCTTCTAGTCGCCTCTAGTCGCCTCTAGTCGCCTCCAGCCGCGCACTGGGGGGAGCGGACGTCGCTAATATATACAAACCAAACATATATACAAACTGTTAATTACTACATTTAAATAATAAAACACGTGTGTCTGTGGCTATTAGTTGTCGAGTTATGATAATTGAAAATTGGTTAAAAAATCTAAAATAATATGTCAAAATTCAAGTGTTCGATGTAAGTCTGTATTCACTTATATTAAGAATGTATATATTCAACTATGCAAGATCAAAGATAGATTAACCTAAAATATTATCCTGCAATTCTATACTAAATAGGTACTTCACGGTAGTCGCGCGATTAATCGCGACGCGAACGAATAAAATCACAGTAGCGTATCTCAATGATCCACAATAATAAATAATTAATGTAATTAACATAAAATCTTTGTTGCAAACAGCGCTTGTAAGCGGTTTATGAGGACGAGCTTACGTCCTCGAGTCCTGTTGGTGCTCATAAAGCCCTGTGGATATTCATACTTTTGAATGTAAATGTAATACTTTAACGATCTCTCATACACCACTCGGTAAATAACACTTGCCTACGTGTTGCGGTTGAACTTGTTGTTATAATATATGCCTTCCTGTACTCTATTTAGTGTAAATAAGAAATCGTTTCTAGCAACAAACGGCATAATGTTACAAGGATATTTTAAATAGAATAATTTATATTAGTTACTGTAATGTAGGTGTTACAATTAGAACTTATCTATTATAGTACTGATAAATGTATTCGGTCTCGTTTTTAAATAGAAATAACGCAAATAATTAATCATATATTATCGTAGACATAAAATGTGCATTATTTGCTCAAGCTGCTTCGCTGACCCGCAGAAAACCGCTTTTTCTAAACGTTTTATATAATATAGTATGTTGTGCAATGTTAGTATTAAGTACCTTATGAGGATATAAGATTAAACATCACTTGTTGTGATGGTGAAGGAAAACATCCCGACGGAGCCCGCAAATCTTACCGATTTTCATACTGTCGTCGTATACATATATACGTCGTAATCGATAGCCTTAACCCTTCTCATTCTGAGAATATACCCTTATCAAACAGTACAACGGTGAAAGGGCTGATGTTGACATAAGTACAACTCACACATATCAAGATTGTGTTCACTATGATTAAGTGCTTAATGTATTTATTTAACAATGATTAAATTCCTACACTCTAAAGTCACAGCAGTTTTATTCCTCCCAAATCGACACGGCACAAAACAAATGTAGATATACATACTTAAATAGCTCAGTGCGACCAGTGCCTCCATACGGTTTAAATTGATACATCGGCATTATTTTTAAAAACACATTTATTTTAGTAGTGTAAAAAAGTTCAAAGAAAATTTAATATTATTTTTCTTCAATATTAAAATCATAAATATCGAAAAATATATATCTAACATATTTACAGAATTGATTTATATGCCTAATTTGAAACAAAGGAACGTAGAAAATCACTAAGATTGTAATTTTTTTGTTTTTCAAATACCGACATATTTAAACCTAACGTTGAAAGGTATAGTTAACGAGTTCTGCCATTGAATTTAAAAGAAGCTTGAAAGCCTAAAAATTACACAAAATCACGATTATCACAAGTAAAATGTTGCTACTCGTGTTTTCCCTTTGTCTTCTAACTCCAGGTCAGTATTTAAATTAATTGCGATATTAAAAATAATAACTAAAATCTTGATGAGATATTCAATCCATGTAAAGCGACTTGCTGCTTTGTCGTTTTATTCATTCAGTTCCTTTTTAAGCAATAATTTAAATCTTTAGTATATTTTAGGACAAAGAAATCTAATAGTACGTACTATAAAACCATTGTTATCCTGCTTTTAGATTGATTATGGGTCCATCATAATTGTTTAGTAAGATAGTTTGCTACTTATTTATCAAGATTTATTATAAGAATCAGCTTTCGTATTTGGCACGCATGTCTAACTTGTACAATGTTATATGGCATTTAAATTTTTAATTCTTTACGGTTAAGAATAACATGGGGAAACCTGCTTCTGGGCTCTAAGAAGTGTGAAATATATTAACCTATTGTTGACACGCGTGGTACAATATAAATTTAACATTTCTCAAACAGAGAATATCTCTCTCCAGTTGTGGAACGATAAAAGGGTAATGAGATGGTATAATAGAGATTTTTTTTAATTATACCTCAATACTTATTCCAGCTTTGTCGAAACCTCGATACACGGATTTAGATGAAGATGATCAACAGCTGTTCAGGGCGGTATTTGAAACACCCTCATACGACCACGAGGAGCATGAAGATGAAGACTTGGAGCTTGGCAAGATGGACATGTTGAAGGACGGTATCTGGGTCATCAAGGCTAAACTGGCAGAGCTGAGAGCTTTCAATAAGGCTTTAGTTTCAAATTTACTGTCCGTTAAATTGAAGCTGAAGGATTTATTAATGAATCATTTGCCAGCTAAGAAACATCAACACGATGTTGGAGAGAAAAAGAAACCAACACACGTCGCGTATGATCAGGTCAGTACCCAATACATAATCTAAAAAGACAATATTTTGTAACAAATGGTAAGCAAAGTTTCAATATCACTAGCACTTCACCAGCGTGACAGACTATGTCATTCAGCCTTTGTATTCTGTGAGGAGATCAGCGCCCAACCGTCATACAAGGTTGATAATGATAATGATGACACTATATCTATGTTTTATCGCATATTTTCTGTTTAATAAAATCTTGTACTTATGTATATGAGACAATATTATTGTCTAGTTAGACCGCAATAACAACAAAGAACTTTAAAAAATTGTTATAGATTAAAATGGTGTATTTTTAATTAAACAATAGCCGTGTACATTTTAAATGTTGCCTTAGTTTTCTATTAAAACATAATTTATAATATTACATTTTTGCTAAGTACATTCTATTGTAAGGCATGCAATAATAGTAAAGTTCTAGATAACCTCAATGAATCTTCGTTGAAACCAAATACCTATTTATGTTTTTTAATTATGTTTCAGCATCAAGCATACTATCCCCAATATCCGCAATACGAGCCTCAAGCGCCGCAGCACGGATATGACCCTTATTACGGGCATTAAACAAAATCTTTATTTTACATTTGTTAATAATTCATAATCACGCTGGCCGTCACTATTATTGTTAATCAACTAACCATATTTCTCTCTATTCTTTGATTTAAAAGAAGAAGAGTTGAATCTGTATTCCATTCATTATCTATTTTAAATTCAATACACTACAAACAAAACAATAAATAATATTTTCAACAACTTCTTTTTTTTAATGAGTACCTAAACAGGAAGCAATATCGTTTGTATTTCTTTGTGAGCATTGAGCGAGAGCACGTCTACGGTACAGATGGTGCCGTGACGAGGCTCGTACATAATGTATGTATAACAAGAGCGTCATTGCACCGTAAGAAAGTGCATTTCATAAATTAACTTATTAATTGGGAAGGTCAGTAGCAGCGGCCGGTCGCGTAGTCAAACGCAGCGCGCGCGCACGGCACACGTGTACTAGAAGTGAATCGCTTTTTCCAATTCGAATTTCGAATAGAGAACTAGAGGAGCTCGCTTAGTCTTACACTGTGACTCGAGGGCCGCTTAGTAATAGAAATACAACTGTAAAAAATTCAAAGTCATCAAAAAGATTTTATCGAAATGTTGTTTTTGATAATAATTCCTGATAAAGTGGACATGTCCTTATCAATACAGTAGTTCGATCAGCTGTACCAGTGCTGAATACGTTGTTCTGTGACGAGATGAGGATCTTCTTTCAATGGATTTGTATTCTGGTATGGGTAATATACATCATGTCATTAATATTATTAAATTATAAGTAGATCACTTTACTGTAAAAATATAAGTTGGTATAGGGGTTTGACATAAACAGGCATGAAACGTATTTTATAAATAATATTATAAACATCATAAAAATAATATTATAATTTAATTTAAATTGTATTATTAATTTTAATTAAATTAATAATATTAGTTAAATTAAAACATCCTTTTGTTTGTCCTATCATTAAGTATCTTAAAACTAACTATCATATCCCGAAAGAGCGTCAAAAAGACACATTCAAGACGGTATTAAATATTTTTTATTTTATTATTATTATATCGTCACTCTAAGTCCCTTAAGGGGCAGGCAGAGAGTACCGAGACCTAGATATCCTAACCCTTACTTACCTAACAAACATGTTCTACTTTCATCGTTATCTAAGAAGTGCGAGTAATACGTGTATAAAAATATACTAACTATGTAGTTGAGATTAAAATATATTTCGCACAGCTTCTTTAGAAAGGCAGAAATGTTTAAAACAATCACGTACAATAGAATATTATATTGGTAGTTATTAAGCAGCAATCCGCTGGCAGCGGGTAGGCCCCAGTTCCGATACGCCCACATCGCTCACTTTGTAGTCTTATTGACCTTCGTCAGCCCAGCGCACGCTAGGAAATTCTAAAGTCCAAGCACTCAATAAGAAATATCTTAATTACAGCAACAATAAAATAATTTCGTGTTATTATATTAATTATATTCTCTTATTGCAGCCCTACGTCAGATATGTAAGGATGGATTTATTTGACACTCAATGATCTCTGCCTATTCCGTAAACGACCTGGCGTGATAATATAGTAATAAATGTAAGATTAATTAATTAGTACAGAGAATTCTTATAATATTTATTAAGTAGTATAAGTTTAGTATTTAGTAATTAGGTACATTCTGAATCTTTCTAAGCATTTCTGTATATTATTTTATTGTAAGGCTATGATACTAAAATACTACTTACAAACTATTTCCAAATTGACCTTAAACAAAAATTGTGTAACGAGGTCAACATATTTAATAATTTAATACCTTTTTAAAAGTAGACCGCGAAAGAATCGTTTTTGCTTACGTACTATTCGTTTCAGATACCGAAATCATAGAATAGTGAATAAAATTACAAATTACAAACACAAATACTGAGCACTTTTACTGAATCTTATAAATAATTTTTTATTCTATAATTACTGACATACACGGGACTAGCGTTAAAGACTTGTTTAAACCATATTTAATAAAATATAGGAACTATAACAGCTTGTCAGAAAAACAAAACACAAAAGTTATAAATGTCATTGTAATCTTTAAGGATTTATACGAACGACGTTTCAAATTGTGTTGAGGGCGAAACGGGTCTAGGCAGATACTTCCTGATGTTTTTATGTAATGGCCTCAATCATTTTCGTTCTCATTTTTGTAATTAAGATATTTTAGATCGCTATGTTACCGGTTTGAAGTACAGGGAGCAAGATCAACAATTTTTTTTCTGACAAACACTTAAGATAATCAACTTATTTTAGTAATGGCATTTAATTACATCATTCACTCCTTCTATAAATTACGTAGATGTTACTTAAAGCAATAGTAACCACAATTAATGATATAAGTAAGTACAAGTTAATAGAAACAATTAAAAACTGGTCTCTGAGCCGGTAACGATGCATTTAACTGAAGTGTATCGTCAACGAGACATAGCTATCGAATATTTCATATGTAACATTGATTATGTTTAATTCAATAACAAAATACCGATAACAAATAATGAAATTTGATTACTAAATCACTGAAACAGAAAACTAAAAGCGGCCGAATCCTCCCTAGTAAGTATGTGAGTACACGCATTCTACATGCCAGCCCAGCAACATATGGGATTTTCTTTGTGGTCTCAAGTTCGCTATCATCGTGCAATTTATTTGTATTCAAGTTTAAAATACCGCACGATCTGGTAAATCAGAACTGGTTTTCCCGCCTTGCCCTGTGCGGTCGGCGCAGACCTTATAAAGATAATAAAGACAAAGAGTGTACTTACTGCTAAATTGATCTGTATCGAGGACTCTGGATGCGACGCCATGGAGCGATCAATATTTAAATGTCTCTCAAAAATGTGCAGCATTGAAAAGATCGTGCGTTCTGTTGCTACCTAATTGTGTAACTGGACTGAAATGACTTCAGCTGCTAGTCAAGATATTTCTGATAATTTACAAATCGCAACTGCAGTCAGCAGCAGGGAACAAGTTGACTTACGTAATAGCAGCGTATTTGCAACTTCATTCGAAAGTTATCAGATTGTAATTTAGTAAATCAAATTCTTCGTAGGGTGTCCGGTGACCTTAAGATAAGACCTCCCGAGCGATCGCCGGCCGTAAAAAGTGCTTCGTAATAATAAAAACTAGATCATTGTATCCGTAGCTGTGGTCTTTTCCACTGTTTGATTAATATTGTTTATTTTCTTTTCTGAAATGTATCCATAATTATAATTGTATACATACATTACCGCATTATGCTATGAAAAGATTTTTTTTTCACATTCTTTTTGTTCTCTGCGTCATCTACCGACTTTACAATGGAGAGTGCTCAGAAGTACAATTTAACCTGGTGCCTGTGTCGCCCTTTCTCCATGGGACCATTCGCCGATTATTAAGATTTCAACCACATCGACTGGATCCGTGGCGATCCTCCACAGTTAGGTTTGGTTGTCCAGTTAGCCTGTTTGCTAGACTATAAAAAGTTGCATTCACGAGGATATCTCCACCAAATTGTATTGGAGCAAGTGGTTAGTACCTACTCTAGATTTCCCGCATTGTACGCTACTTCTGCTCAGCAAAAATTAAAGGAACATAAATTTTTGTCATTTTCAGAAAATTAGACGAACGTTATGCCCCACAATAACATTTAAATAAACCAAAGTTTTGTTGTCTTTGTTACGTTTAATGAGCAAAAATTCTTAGTGAGTATAATTTTGCATATCTAAGATCACGATTTTTGTACAAAAATGCTTAGTGTGGCCTGCATAAAAATTCTTACGATGTAAATCAGTGCAATAAATGGTCCACTGTCCTTGGTTAAGCAGTTAAATATTTAGACAAGTGGTAGTATTACAAAAATAATAATGAGACACTTTCAATTCTGATACACGAACCCGATGTAGGAACTGAATAATGTTTGTATATTGTTCAAGTCGATGCTGGTCAAGGATCGAACTAGCACACACTGAAAGACTGCCCAATTACGATATCCGCCTACAAATTTAATTTTAACAGGTTCTGGTGTTTTGATAAATCTCTATAAAATATATTACTGACAAAAATACCAAGCTGGTCGTTGCCATGTCAGCATCGCATCAAATGTCTGATAACATGGCAGAGACTGTTAGAAATGTTTATATAAATATATCTTAATTATGCTTATTTAACGGTATCGCTTTTGACGTGCTATTTATTTCATTCAGTTAAAAAAAAATTTAACTCACAGTGGCGCACTTACCTACTTTAAATAACCAGAAATTATATGACCGGTCTAATGGCTTATAATCCACATAAAGAACTACAATCAAATGCAACGTAAAACAAGCAAATATTTTATACTGTCTTAGTAATACGTTAATGTTTTAAAGTACATAGGTATATTAAGACTTTATTTACGCTAATGCAAAAAAAATGTATTCACAAAATAAAGGCGACAACATTAAGAAAATGTAATTTGAGCGGAAACACTTTAATTACAAAATATTGGAACGTCCGGTGATCGGATCACAACGTTCAATAAACGTCGGTAATTCTATGGAATTAAAATGAAAGAGTAAGGGCGTAACGATTGATATAGGGCCCCGAAGGCCGTCCGGTGTGCACGCACAATGATCGTATAAATTAAATGAATTGCTGTGAACTTGTCACACCTGCAATTCATGATCGCGATTATTATAAGGACAGCAAAAACAATACCTATACCTATTGGCTGTTGCTACAGATAAATGTTTTATTTTCGTTTTAATGCGCTTCACTTCTATTTCCTGCTCCTTGCAACATCTTTTTGTTTGTATAAATCAGCTTCTCAAACATATTATGTCCTCTTACAAATTAACCGTGTGTTAAACAACCATTGTTGTTTTAAGATGTCGAAATATGAAGTACAAATTTAATCAGTGAATAAAATAGTTATTCATTTTTAGTTGGAAATACGAGGCAAACATAATTTATACGATTTTATAAATTGTTTAATGTCTCTATGATCTATCTCGCAACCGCACATTTTTCGATTGTCCCTCCTCGCCCTCATGGAGTCCTCCAGCATGTACCGTGTAGCTTCATCTCTTCCTGTGAAAAAACTGGTATTAAATGTAAAA
>DWEE01000492.1:0-16982 GCA_018245755.1 Parelbella macleannani | reverse complement strand
TAATCTAATGTTCTAGGTCAGTTTGAATAACTGTTTTGTTCATGTCTCAAATATTACTCCATCGTTAGGTCATAAATTTTAATTCGTTCACAGAGTAATGCTAAACGTTTTCTAGATATGATTTCACAAGTCAGTCACATTCGTCGCTGTAGAAAACTTGAAAGCAGTGAGTCTAAATTTTAAAACTTAATCTAGTAATATTGAAGAATTTTATTTAATTACCTCGTTTATTATGTAATGTATATATATTGTATTTGACAAGATAGAATTAAAAAAAAAATTACATAATGAACATAATTATTTTTTTTTAATTATTGGATTTTATGTTAAACCTCTAGTTAACAAGAACGTATATTTAAATAATTGGTCACTTTCAACGTGCAAAATAAGTATATCTACATACATATACATATGTATATTTCATATTTCAAATGTAATTTAATGGAGCTCAATACGAGTGGTGCTGAGGGTGGCAGGATGGTATGCAATAAAACTTGATAGACGTTAAATTAGTTCAAGGTCATTTTTTAAATAAAAAAAAATCATTTGAGCGTTTCCTGACATCATTGATTTTCGTCTCAATTAGCAGGGTGACGTTTCGATACCAACACCTTTAATGCTCTAATCTTGGATTTTAGTCTCTTATTTGCATACGGAAGTTTACGAATTACAATCGTTCCTACTTATTGTGAAATTGATACTGAATATTTTTTCAGATATCATATTATATGAATTAGCTGTTAAATATTTACTGACGTTCTGCAATATAAGATATTTAGTTTTAACTTAACTTTAATATTTAATTGTTTGTCTTTACAAATGAATGGACACTGACAGTACTTATACAAATAAAAAAATATTTTTTATTTTATTGATATAACTTTATTTTTTCCAGTACTTGAATCGATAATAGATAATTGTAATTCCTTTCGATTATTGTAACCTACCATAGGGTTATAAAAAAAAATGTTGTACTCGTAAAATTTATAAACGTTACAGAAGGTGAAACGTCCTAAAGTTTCCTAAACCGGTTAATGTTTTCATGACTCATAGCGATCATCATATTTAATACTAGTATTGTTATAATTTATAATCGATATATTGATAATTAACAACCTTAGTTATTATATTTAATAGTTAAATATTGACCAAAAACTCTACTTTGTAATAAAATACATAGCATGTAAAAAATATAATGCAAAATCAAGACACGGTTTTAATTATTTCTTCGAATACATCAAGCACGAATTTCTGATGTCATGATTTAAAGCGATGGAGTTGTTAGTTTAAAAGTTAAATATCACTATCACAGCGAAATGGTATTTTGTCAAAATAAAAAGCTTTTTTCAATTAATTACTATTATTAATGTATCGGTCAAGCACTGAGAAAGTCCCCGGTCGTTATCTGCTCTGCTGGACTGACGAGAGAAAGCTATTGTGGCCGTGAATCAAACAGACTACACAAACATATTAGAATATTATGTACATATCTCGAACGCCGATATGATAATAGCATTATGAATATTATTCATAATACAGGGGCATCCTCACAATTCGCATTTAATTTACCTATATTCATATTGCATTTAATTTATTTATAATAATTAATTGTTTCGAGAAAGCTGAGGTGGAATTAGTGTCAGTTATTTATTTATAATGATAAAATGTTTATTTTAAAAATTAAGCTCGTTTCAATATTACACCGAAAGGATATATTTTAATAAATTAATTTTAAATTAATTGTAGCGTGATTTGATTGTATATATATGTACATATATGTAACGAATATTAATATTATGGACATGTTTAACATTTTAATGAGACATGTTCGTGATTTCAATCTGTTAAAATTATTAATTTCGCTATCTTTTGATAATAATGTTGACCTCTGACCAAAACTGACCTCGCTTGTCTAAAATAAAGCGCAGATACTAGTTCATGAAGAAGTGAGAATTTTTCGAAAACTCTCTACGTGTATGAAGAAAATGAAGAATTTTAAAAATGAAGAATGCATGCGTGCATTAGCATGTCAGTAAGGGTGGTGATATTTGATACTCAGTGCTCTCTGCCTATCCCTGAGGGACCTGGCGTGACAATTTAAATATAGGCTTTAACGCTTGTTCACTAGCATCAATGTTGATGAAGTGGTTATGAACACAACGATCAGGACACATGCACCTGGAATACTTACGTACATATGTATGTATTTTGCTCATTAATTCATAAAACTGGGCGGTATTATTGCAGTAGTGTCAAAGTGACTACTGAATGTTGCATAGTGATAAATATACTTCACTACCATTTATCTGCCCCTCCCGCTCGCCATATGTAAATAAATAGAAAAGTAATGTTACCTTGAGTTAAAGTTCGTTTTTAATTACAACCTTTATACAATTCTCGTAATATTCTTTAAGAACTATTTGTTCATGGACAACCCCCTCCGGTTGTAGGACGTCTTTTGTGAAAGTAATTTAATTTATGAAAGGTAAAACATTATTTTTTTTAACTGTCCTATATTCTATCAGCGAATTAAATTTCATCAAAATTGGTTCAGCCTGACATTCACTGTCACATATGTTATATTGATGTAGTCACGAATTCTGAACGAGAAATGTAAGAATTAAGGATGTGACATATGTACATACATATATGTATGTACAATTGTACATATGTATAAATACAACATTAGTTTTCGGTGTAATTATCATTAAAAGCGTTAATTTCTATGAACACTAAAGGTTCTCTGAAATCATTTGAAAGTCCGCACGTGACATTTTTACTATAGTTTCATTTCTTTGACTTTTACTATTTATATCACTCCCTTTTTTGTGCGTACTTAGGAAAAAATATTAAAGAAATAGTAATTACAAGAGCGTTTTGTTCAGAGCATATTTCTTGGTATTTAATTCAATTAATTATTGTGAATACACCTGTAGGTGAGAAAGAGATGGACGTACACCAATTAATTTGCACTTATCCGCGCGCTATATCTGCGGGAGTTATCAGAATAGCTGTTTATTTTCGTACATACAACTTTATTTTATTTCCGGGCGTGTATTATGAAATATTATTTATTAGTATTCTCTTTCTTTTAAACGGTTATATGTATACGGGTATATGAGACACCATAATCATCAGCCTGTATCGGTATTGTGAGTTGGATGCAAGGCCACTTAAAGTATAGTTAAAATTACTTTATACGTGCTGTATACGTTTATTCACATACTCCAGATTGGAATACTTTGATAGGTGCCGTCACTAGGTACAGGCGACAAGATACAACACTTTTCCATATTCATATATACACAGACAGAAAAGTTAGACTAAATTGCATTCGTATTAACTATAGATACCTACTAGATATTTTATAGAGATTCAGGTTATAATGAAGCATGCATTTAGAATGATACGAAAATTTAAATATAAGAACCGTTACTGTTTTATGATCTGTGAAATGAGCTGAATTTTATCCAGCGGCATACTCTACAACTGTAATTTGCGAATTCATAACTATGTATGTACATACGTATACTATTATACATAAGTTTTTTTTAAATTAAACAAAAAATAATAATCGACCCATTTGTCATTCCACTGTTGGAATATGGGTCTCCTCTCATATTGAGAGGGTCAAAGCCATAGTCTGCCACGCTGGCCAAGTGCGGGTTGGCAGACTTCACACACCTCAGAATTATTTTTTTTTTTTTATAAATTCTAAGGTATGCAGGTTTCCTCACGATGTTTTCCTTCACCGTTACTCGTATATGGGTAGTTATTTTATTTTTTTAATAAATTTGTCGTACATATTAGTTTGAAACTGGCTGACAGCTGGACCTGGTAAGTTAATGTAGTGTAGTAATGACTAAGTACGCCGATTCATTTTGGTTATTGATTTGCAACCTAACACGAAATTAGTTTCATATGAGTTTGGCAGTTTTTATCATGTGTTTGCGAACAAACGAATAAAGTTTTAAAGCTATGTCAGCCACAATTAATGTCGCCAAGATGAGCCTAGGTGTGAGTCGTCGACAGCGCGCGGCGGCTCGGCGTCAAGTACTTATAATATTTCATACTTACATAAAACAACTTGGCGCAAACTGTGCAGGAGCAGAAACAGGGAGTGCTACACGTTGATAAAGAACGCGTTGAAATCGCTGTGTTAACTCTCTGTATCATAAAGTCACTGGAAATGTCGGTGGAGTACGATGCGTTGCGCCATTGAGTAAAACCTAGGTATATATAAAAGTAAAAATACTTTAGGGCAAAAGCCCGCATTTCAGGTCCCTTAGGGATGGCAGATGACACCGAACTCTAAATAGTATAGTCAGAGTAATCTTTATAGTTCTGACATGCCTCTTCTACACTCATCACTCTTTTCATACACATCTGTCGATAAAGTAAACTCCTCATCTCTGCATCAGCCAGTATCTAGGAAATACAGATTTGTTTAAGTCAAAAGTACCATATCACTCATCGTCCGTAAACCAGCTTTATTGTTATTTCTATTGTGTTCTTACGCCAGGTCACGGTTACTGGGAGGGAGGCAGAGAGCACCGAGTTTCACTATGTAGTTTGTAAGTATATCATCGTAACAAATACATACAAATTGGGACTATTACATAACTCCAGGTCCCCTTACAGGGCAGACATAGAGTACTGAATTTTATCAAGCCATTACAAAAAATTACATTGTAACAAAGTGAGTTTAAATTCAATACTTGTACCAATGGTCCATTTCCGAACAAACTTACACGCTCTCAGTTGTCATCAATCGGCATGCAGTGAGATTGACGCAGCGCAAATCAATTTCGTGCAGCACCTGCCGGGAGCGGCGTGTTGTTATTCTCTTGCTGCCAAACCGTAAAATTGCTATTTGTTCTATGTTTCGACTACCTGCGGCCCACGGCGCCGTTCCCCAATCGTTTTTTAATCACGATTTTTAGTTGCAATTCCGTTTAACATTTTTGTAAAAACGATTTTATTGTTATTATTATTTTTATTATATTGTCACGTCTGGTCACTTATGGGGTAGGCAGTGAGAGAAGCGAACGCCAAATATTTCCTTACTGACCTAAAGTAACTGTTACATGGATTTCTGTTTTCCTACCGCGTGCGTCGATTTCATAAATTTCTCAGTGAATTTAGCAAAGAAATAAAATAGATCAATATGATCAGAATTCAACCGGTTTAAAAGAACTCTCGAGAACAATCTGAAAAAAAAAATGTTTTTATAATTTTAAGCCGTCGGCTTACGTTAAGGTCGATCAGGTCACACACTACTCTTATTAATAGGAGTACTGTGTCACATTTTTTTTAGAATTTTATAGTCTTTGTAATCTCTTTGCATCATCTAACATTTTGTTCGGTTGATACACGAGTGAAACCGACAAAAATCTTCGGTCGCTGCCCAAAACGAATATAAAATTTTGATCGATGTAAAGTATCTGTGTGCAGGCAAAAACTGTATGGTAAACAAAGTCCGGCAAATAGTCCGACATACGTACACGGGCACAGCGCTGTACGGCGCCGCTTGTTGTTTGTTTACGACATTTAAATTCAGTACAGCAACTTACGGGAAAGAGTTTTAGCATTTGTCCGGTGCAGCTGAACTCACACACGGAATTGTAAATTTATTCGTCGGTTTCTTAACGCCGGGGTCACTGGCCGACATCGCTGCATTTCTCAGTTCAGACGTCATTTGCCACAGACACGTTTTGAAATAGATATTAGAATAAACTTGCTATTCGATTGCTGATATTTGATTGGAAAATGCGAACATCATTTTAGATCATGTGAATTGTTTGGGGTTCTACGTAAATTACTTGGATGATGCAACCATTTTTACGCCCCACTGATAGGCATGAATCTCTCTCACAGTTGTAGGAAGCCTAGTAGGTACATGCTTCATTGTGTTATGATACAGGTTAGCCTGTATGGGATGTTTTTAAACCATCTTAAAGGGATAACGATTTAACGATCATTGTTTAACAATAACGTCTGGGACCAAGTACTTGATGTGCCCTACGAAGCACTGAAAACCTCTTGACAGCTTGCCATTAGAAGTCACCACTCTTTAAGTCTCGACCTTACGTAACGTTGCTTAACTGTACAGATCGATTATAATCTGCAACTACCTACTCGTACATCAGGGCAACCGGCGCTTATTTAGACCCCGGACAAAAATTTTGACTGCATTTATTCTTACAATCACGATACACATTTATAGATATCTATGTAAAGGATTTTGAATAAATCATAGAAATAATACTAAATTTGAATTTGAAGAAAGAACATTTATTACCAGCTAATATTCTTTAATAATCTAAATAACATAATGACATATTTCATCATTTTGAGCACCGAAATGCATTGAATTTAAATGTTTAGTGAAATATTATGAAAATGTAAAACGCGTGGCTGCGTTACGGCGGCAAAACAAAACAGAGTACGTGTTATTGCCCCTAAACACGGCATAAGAAGGTGTTGCTTATAATTTAGCCGGTGTAAGATTGCGCAGTAATGCGGGGTAAGGGCTGGCAGGATTGCTGTATTTCCTTAATAGTCTGCATTTACCCCCGCCGACAATTTGTGACAAGAGCGTGAGCTAAATTGTCGCCCGGAGGAAATAAACTAATTTACTTATACATGACATTCACAAACTAAGCGTTTGTTGAAATACAAACGGCTACTGAATGAGAATAAGTAACATAATAAAGCGAAACAATAGACAATGGGGAGGCGGAACGGGCGTTTAAGACGGGCAAAGGTTATTCTGTTATTGTTCACTCATACTTTAGTATTTTTGTTGTGGTCGGCTATGAGTTTTTGAATATCCAATATCGGTCCTTTTTTGTGTCACTTCGTTATTAATGTTAGAGAATGTCATGAATTACTATTTTGTTCAATCTTAATAACGAAATGAAATGAAAACGAAGAAACTTTTTCATTTATATTCGGCATTAACGATCCGGCTAGATTCATTTGTTTTTGACGGTATTACTATTTTGTAAACAAAAATCATTTAAGAGCCACCAATAAAATTTACATTTATTGACTATAAAATGGATTTTATAGGGTTTTTGAAAAATGGTATAAAACATGAACAACAGTGTAAATAACATTTATAATGTCAACGTTTCAAAACAAACCAACGACATTACGTAATATAAGTATTTTAACAAAATCGTTCAAGTATGTTTTTCATTAGTGTATATAACTTAATTTCTGTATTTGTCAGAAGGGGTGGGCAGAGGAATATAGTAAATACTTCTACTTTTTATCAGTTATGTCAATTATACATTAGTATTCGATGTACAGTATGTCTCACAAACGCATATTTACGCACACATACGCAAATAAACTGTTGCCATATGGTACATATTGTTTAAATGCTATACTGGGCAATGTTGTATTTTGTTCAAATATACTAACAGACAGTGAAGTTCAGTGCGTTATCATTGTTATTTCACTTCGCACGAGCTGAGAACTAACGCCGCGATATTCAATTTTGTGCTTTCAAATAGTTATCCCGGCACCAAAGTATCTCCTTTTTAACCTTCCATATAAGTTACATCGTTGAAAGCTTTGCCTAATACCATATGGCAACTAAAACTTGAAATTCCCGTATATTTTCACTTCAAACATTATTGATATCGCTTCTGTATATTAATTAGGCACATTTCATATGAAAATGTACGTATGCGCCCCAAACTACACTGCGAAAACCATATTTGAACATAATGGAATGCACTTTGCATATATAAAAAAGCGGGAACTGAAAATGTTTCGGCATCGTGTACATTAATCTTTATAAACCTGTTATTTCGTACACTGACCCATTATGAATGGTTATCCTTGCAAAATTGCGAAATATACCGATATTATGTTTTCAAAATATTATGCTGAAAATTTTTAAAAGTTATCTAAATACGTAGCACAAGTGAGCAATTAACTACCTATAGAAAATATATATATATTAATGTAATAACAGATCATCTTAAAATTAGAGCAATTTAATATAGGTACTTAGTTTTTAGACATCTGTACGTAAAGGTCACTAAAAAGCAAATATTTTATATTTACACGTTAATTCTTTTGCACTTAGATAAAGTTTATACAACACAGTGTGTTTATTGGGCAGTGTCAGGGGAAGTTTCTGGAACTAATCGACGGGTGTCAGTAGTAAACGTTCAGTGCCGAGTTGAGAAACTTTTCCTCTTCACACCGAATCGACGCAATGAATTATGCATGGGAATTAACTTTGACGCCAGATACCGGCCAAAAGATTTATTTGCCGATATGATGTGTTAGAAAACAATCCAAGTTGTTGCCAGTTTCTGAATTATGGGTTTTGTTATACTGTAAACGCGTCAAGCGTTCAGTGAAGTTTGGACATGTTAATACTTTCTTATTTGTTTACGATTTGCCTCTATAGCTGTGGCGGGAAGGGCTACAGTACTAGCCATATTATATTACTTGAAAATATAGCCCATGAGCATTGCATTTTAAAAGATCAAAAAGAAAAATTGTCTGCTTTCAGGTTAATACGTACTCGGTCTCTTCTCTATTTTGTGTTCTTTTTAATCCATACTTCTTCCAACATCATTCGAGATTTGAATATGTTTTTCTATCAGTTAAAGAGTACTTCGTACATCATATAGCCGTATTTTTATAGGAAGGTTGTTTGATACACTACATTTTCTTTCACTGAAAATTCTTCGCGATCTCTCCTATACTTCGCTGGAATGACGTTTCTCTTAACAAACCTAAAGATCATTAAGGTATATATAATACATTTAAAATATTGCTTGAACAAATATCTTATTTTATACTTTAAATATGCCTGTGCTTCCCCATGTCCCCCTTTTGTTCATTTTGTTAAACTGCCTCGAGAAAATAGCTGCTAAGCGAAAACTTTAAGCGTTAATAAGCTACCTGTTGTTTTATACTTCAGCGGTAATGGTGTTTAATTTCTTTTTTCTTCATATTTTTTATTGTGACGTGCAATTAATAACGGATATTGTGTTATAGTGTGGTGGGTTTCTTCAATCGAAACAGTGCATTGTATAAGTTGTATTGCGTAGTGCGATAAAACATTTTTGGGAATAGTTACTTATTTTAAATTTCTATTTCTTATAGAAATATTTGGCACTCGATGTTCTCTGAGTATCCTGTAAGGCACCGGGGGTGATGAATAATAATAACAATATTAGACTAATTATTATTTCTCTTTACCTATTAATTTCAATGTAAGCCCAGAGCAAAAACGATTTATGTCATTAAAATGTCATACAAAAACAGAGCCGGTGTAGTGGCAGGGCAGCCTTTTATCTGAGTTACGCACGCTCTTACAGGACCTTCCCGGAAATTTAACTTCGTTAAGAATGAAATATGTCCCGTCGTTATTCCACGGCTTGTTGCGCGAACACTTACATTTCCAGTTCTCCACCTCTAGTTTTCTCATCAGAGCCAACGGAAATAATTTTAACCGAGACTGAGTTATGACAAAACTCCGACGGACATTGCCGCATCCGTAATGAGAATGGAGTCGAGATATGTCGGTAATTTATTATCACATGCTCGTGTTCCGAGCGCTCCGAAGCAAGAAATCGTCTGTTTTTTTTTCAGCCACAAATATCAGAAACTAGACGCGGATATCAAACGTGTAATATTGTTACTTGTGGCCGGCATTAGGAATATTTACTGCTTGTTCTAACGTTAGCGAGAGATAAGGCGGGTACATGAGGTGAAATAGTAGTTGGGTGGCGCAAGGAAGTATTTAATTAAACCTCACTGAGGGGCACATTACATCACCGTTGATAATCACCGGTGTGCTGCCGACGCGTTCGCTCATTTGAATAAAAGATTATCTACTGCTTGCTTCGGGGACGTTTGAAAGATTGCGAGGTGATTAAGCAAAGAATCAATTGTATGATCAAAATGGTGTCTGTTAATTAATTTATACAAAATTCAATATTTTATAAAAAATCATAGCTAAATCTAATGCGGTATAGAATTTTTTTCCGTGTTTTTAGTTTAAATGGGTTTTACGTTATACGAATAGCATCGTTGGAACAGTCTCGTTTGGGAAATTTTATAAATGAAATCCGCAGTATAGAATTGTAAGCTAAGTTATCATTTTAACTTGGCATTGTAGATATTGTTCCATCTGATACATAGGGCTAAGGATTATTCACAGAGATATTAAGACATTTCAAATAACTATTCGAATAATTTTTGACTGATATGAACGTTTTACTTTACGTGTTTGACACGACTAATGTTACCATAGACGACTAAACCATAATTTAATTACATTGCTGTTTTTTATATTGCAAGATTTCACGTAAATGCAAGCAATATATATAGTTAGTATAGTATAGTTAGACGCTACTTGTCACTCTTTTAAAATGAAGGCTCTATATTGTTGTATATACATTAAAAAGATGGGTTAAAAAATTCGTACACTAAACGCACAATATTTCATGACATAACTGAGGAAAAAATCAAAGTTTCATAAAGTAGTAGCATTCATTTTTGTTCATTTTGAAGTTTTAGACATATTTTTCGTTTATTTTATTTATTTCTGCAATGAATAGTAATATAGTAAATACCCTACGTGACCATGAAAGAGTAACGAGTACATATGTGGATATTTATTTAAATAATTATCGTTGCATAAGTAATTCTGTCTCTAGCGATCACAATGTTACATCTGTTACAAAGTTACACGAATCTAATACTCGGAACGATGTTGATACTGAATGGATTTCGCCCAGTGACCTTTTAATAGGTAAAGTAGAACTCGAGCCCCCGTTTACATCGAAGATAACGAGAGGTAAAACACATGAAGGTATTCTTGCTATTGGGAATGAGGTTCTAGAAAAAGAGCATGCACATTTTATGGCGTCTCTAAATGCTTTAGTTCGTGAGAATGAGGAATGTTGGAATAACATATTAGAAAACGAGAGACATCTAATCCGCAGAAGAGTGAAGGAAATTTTTCAAAACATATATAATGAAAAAAGTAAAATAATGACCATCGAAGTTATGAAATTTTATGAAAACACTCTACAGAGTCTAGATGCGCATTTACAATCAGAGGTTGCAAACGTATTGACTAGTGTTCACGCAAGTATGATAAGCACTCTAAATAATGAAATTCCAACGAAACTCAAAAAAGAGAGAACAATATTAGAAGATGTTTTAAGAAAAAAACATAAAAGAGAAGTTGATAAGATCGTCCTGTACTACAAATTGTTGTTGAATAACGAATTATATGAAAATAAAAAGCTAATCAATCGCGCCATAAGTAATAGAAACGCTGCTTTAGAAGCTTTCTGTAGACAAATCGATGCAGAGAGATTAACAGCCTCTATGTATGTTATGAGCATGGAAAGAAAAAAGTGTAAAATAAAGAAAATGTTTTTAGATAAATATCAAAGCTCAGAAGTGGCAGACAAATTGACTAAAATAAAAGAGAGGCAGGCTGAAATAGAAGCTTTTAAGGAAAGAGAAGAAACAGTTTCTGACATAAATAAGAAATGGGAAGAAAAAATGAAAAAGGTTCTTGAATTATTCCTTAAATTCGTCAGTTTCTCTTTAAAGTTACTTCCTGAACAATCAACTTTTCTTCTTGACTTTCAAAAAATGGTTGTTCTGCAATTAAATGAGATGCAAAAAAATCCAAGTCTCCAGTCAAGCATATTGATTGATGAAGATAAGCTGACAAACTTTTTTGAATTTCAAACCCCACCTGACGAAAATAAAGAATGCGACCTTGAGCCCTTCTTTATAGAAGGAGACTTATCAGATTCTATTCCACCACGTTATGGGAGTACAGAAACATTACCTTCGAATGTGGATCTTCCATTTATTAGAGTTAATCGACACTATACGTACGCAAAGTGTCATGGTTATGAAGATATAAAAATATTTTTAAAATCGCAGCAATGTACATGTAGTCAGTCACCATCGCCCCCTGTAGATACATTACCAACACCATCTCCACAGCCTGTAAAACCAAACACTCCAAGTGAAGGTTCGTCGTCTACCCTTGAACCCTTGTTATTTGATGATATTCTTCGACTTGAAGAATGTCCAGCAAGGAAGTGTGGATACTGGGCCAAAAACAACAGGTATCAATTCTTACCATCTCATTTAGACTTCAATGAGAAAAACTTTGAAAGGGTAAAAGGCATATTGGGTGGAACTGGTTTAAAGGAAAAAGAGCCAGAGCTTATTAAGGTGAATGATATAGCATGTGACGAAATACCATTTGCGGAAACTAAAGAGAAATATCGACATGTAGAAACACAATACTCTACAGAAGAATTTGACACATTAGATATTAACTGCACATGTATTAATAAACACCAATTAGAAAAAGATATTACGAGTGACGAAATAAAAAAAAATCGTAGTCAGATACTCACTGAAGCGTTGACTAAACGTAAAGTTTCACTCAGAAGGCTGTTGAATCAGAATCCAAATTTGCTCAAGGTATTTACAGATGAAAGCTTCGATTTCCAGTTATAATAAATTAATAATTATTATTTCCTACTAACGTTAACTGTTCGCTGCACTATACGTCACAAAGAACTAGACCACAGATTTTCATGTAATTATAATTAACAATAAAACTTTTAAAGCTCTTAAAAATCCTTTGAATTATAAATAACATCATCTCCTGTCCAGTCACCATTGAAATCGAAAATAGAAGATTCCATGTCCAAATTTTAAAAATATATCTACTTGTATTAAAAAATATATTAGCCCAAGCACTTCATCAGTGTTCAGAATATACCTATCCATATAAAGTCTCATCAAATTAGTGCAGCTGTTTATTGAGATAACGTATTTTTAATATCACAATATATATCAATTTATATACAGTTTGTGTATTACATGTTGCAAAATAATTGGCAAGTTATATGTATTTTTAAATCTATCATTATTTTACAATATAGAATACGTATACGGTAACCGACTTCGGATATCTCCTGCTCTACGAAACGCAAATATTTGCAGCTTACCGGTTTTGGCTCCGTGTTGATAACCGCGTCAGGCTCGTTTTATTTCATTTCAGACAGTGAAGATTATGGTAACCTTTAAAAACATGAGCAAGAATGAGCTTTGCAGTTGCCAGATAAAGGCATGGGTTTATTTTAAATCGCTTGAACATTCATTTTGCATCTTATCATATCCGGCTGTTTTATCTATTAAGTGTTTGCTTTGATTCTAGTGATTGTTTTAGACGATAACTGCCATGACAATAACTAATGTTCAATAATGAGACATTCTGCATTAATTATTGCAGTTTATATGGTATGTATTATAATAACACAACAAAGAATTTTAAATACGATGGTAGGTCATTGTTACAAAGTTTGCTTAGTACGTTTCGGCGTTAATAGTTGTTAAAGTATTGTAATATGTAGTGATCTGTATCCAATTTAAGCAGGTGTGAACAGGAGGGTTTACGTGGATCACAAATTGCCGCCAACACCCTCGCGGTCTCTTGCTAAACTATATTCATTTGTTCTTGTTTGCTATACTGTATTTGTGTACGCAACTTCCAATGTAGGACATCAAATGTTTCAGATAAAACATGTGTAGTTATGAAATCAGTAGTATCTTGTTTTAAACTTGACAGTTTCGAAATATCAGATCGTTCGTTTGTGCATCAATTCGAAAGACAATATTAATAGTTTTAATTTCTCAGAATAAAGAAGAAATATTTGTGTGTATCACATGTACATACATATGTATATTTGACCCGAATGGGAAATGAACCCAAACTCTCCGGCGCAGCAATGAAGGTCTCTAACAAAAAAACTAGCGCGTCAAATAACATTTGAAAAGAAAAAAATAAAAAAATTGTGTAATTGGAAATCAATTTACCGAATTTGCTCGTACTGTGCGATTGAAACAAAGAAATCAAACAATTGAAAAGACCTGAATTTTGAAAAGATTCAAATGAAAACATTTTGCCAAATTTGCTTATACTACGCGATGATATAAATCGCACCGTTACCTAAGAATAATGTAGGGACGGGTGTGAGCGAGTATATCGGGCGTTAAGGTAAATTTACACAGTCAGTAACAACCTAACTTATTAAGTCGTCACACGTCGTGCGCGCGATATAGCGGAGTCGCGACTTATGACATTCCCCAAATGCCGAATGGCGAACCATTGCTAGCTCTCCCGTACAGCTCGGCGTTTAATTAAAAATATTATTGTTTCATTCATTTTGAATGTAGTGTAACTTGAATCATCCTACATTTATTATCCGCTCACTGTTTTTTAAATAAATATTGTTTTAAAATTGTATGACAGCTGGGCGTTTACTAAAAAAAACTTATTGCAAATATTTCTTAACAAATTATAATCTGATCTAGATCAATACTGACAAAGGTATTATTTATTACGGATTCTACAAGAAATTATAACAAAAAAAAAGGATCGTTCTTGGTAATCAAATATTTGAGTAGATTAGTCGTATTAATTAATTTTTTGTTGCGATCGAGTCTAGATCAGAATTCATTCCCAACGAACATATTGTTGTATAAATTGCGAACACTAATGGACGCCACATAATAACAATAATTACAATTACTAAATTTTGTATCGGTTACAATCGAATTTGTATTGTTGGGGTATCCAACTATGTACTTCCGGACCTATCTGAGGTCCGTCATGAGTTTACGCCGATTGCTGCGAGGTCGCAAGTGATAACGTATATCAAAAACGGTCAATAGTAGAATAACATGGTTTACATCGCGCCACGCCCATCTATTTCTATTTATAAAATGTATTATCGTAAATCACTCAAAGATTCAGAGATGCTACAAAAAAACAATTCTGAGGCGTGTCTTAATATTGTGGCGTGTGTTAATATTGACGCCTAAGACAAGTCTGACAACTGAAACGTCAGAAAGTAAATTTTGCTATATATTATTATGCATTTATTTTACATATTTTACCTAACCTTTTCTGCTACGTTTGACCAATATAATATGTAGGTACCTATAAAGAAATCACGGACCATAATATATATGTACATGACGAATCATTAAAAAAATTACGTGAGAAATCATTGAACACGTTTATAAAAAAGACAATTTATCTGCAAGAAACAAGAAAACATATGACCACGCGCGTTAAAACCATTGTTTTGTATTCATAAGTGCGAGCAATATAGAGATAATTAGTGAACAATTACACATTAAGAATTTAAGTACGAACAGATTCAAACATTACTTGGCACCGCATTCTCTACTTACCCCATAAGAGACCTGGCGTGATGGTATAAAAAATAATAACAACAGACTGAATACGCTAACTAAACAAAACATTTCATAACGAACGCCCTCTTGTATGTAAAATGTTCACTAATTTACTTAAATAATTTTAACCCAATATGCTTTAAACTCCACAGATAAGTTTTGAGCGTAGCACAGCTTGGTTAATTAAGCAATCTTATTTGGAGAGTGAACTGACATCGAGTTGTTGAGATAACGGCATTGCTGGAGGAGAATGATATTTAACAATATTTCATGTTCCCTTTATTGACTTTAATGTCCTAAGTGTTTAATAATACTCAGTATTCTAGTCTTTACTTTTACTCTATAGGAATTTCTATACGATTCCTCAGACTAAATATAAGTAACATAACATCACGCCTGTATGTCCTCGAAATAGTAGACAAAGAGTATAGTACACTCCCTCTTTAAATTAATTAAGTTATATGTAGATCCTATTATGGAATATAAGGTGAGTTTATTGTTATACACTGAGAACATATCCACACTTTATACGAATCGTATAATACTTTTGATCGACCCGGGCATCAAACCGAGGACTTCTTAATCATTAGGTGCACTTACAACCACTCGATCACCAAGGCAGTCAAATTATAATAATAAAAATATACAATCATTATAAATGATCGTCATCAGCCTATTTAATTACACTGCTTGACAACGGCTTCCAACTCAGGAGTTTTTGTCCATAACCCTCACGTTGGGAACGCAGATTAGAAATCGCAGAGTACGGCTTCTCGCAATGCCTACTTATTATAAATATTAATATTTAAAAAAACACTTGTAAGATAGTTTGTCTCAAAAGAGTTCTGGCTCTCTAGAGAATGTTTAATTAACATTAGAGAGGATTAAACAAAGCATGCAAGGACGGTTTAAAATTCACATGAAAACTTTCAACAACCTTATACTAAAAGGATATATTCTTATGTATCGTTGATGAAAAAATAACTTTTAAAGCGTCTCCAAGCTTCTCTTAAAGCCCTTTAGCTTAAGATTTCGTGTGATTAGCTTTTCAGTATAAGCATTGAAACCAAATTTAATATAAAAAGGCTAAGAACATTTTATAACGAATAAAAGTATCCGTAAACATAAAAATGTATTAAAAGTAAATATCTCGAAATATTTACGTGTTATAAATAAACTTTAATATATGAATAATTTTGGGACCGCATGTACTTTTTTATGTAGGTTAGGGCTCTGAAAATGTTAGAGTACCTCGGTCAGATTCAGGTATATATCACTAGTTAATCCTACAATATTATCCCATTTCGTTGTATGCAAAATGTATTAAATTTAAAGAAATGAATAACACAATAGCGGTTTTTAATTTTTATAATTACCTTCTTAAGTCTGCTAGGAACATTGTTGATATCGATACTGAAACTATAATGAAATAAAAGATTTTATATTTGCGAATGATTGTAATTACATATTACTAAAACAATAACAACATAGCATCACGCCTATATTTCACAGAAAGGGTGCGCAGAGGAGTGAGATACTCGTAGTTTTCACCAGCTACGTTATACGCCCCATATAATTGGCGATGAGCCTACTGACATTCACTGCGACTAATTTAGTATTTATTAAAACTAAAACTAAGAAATGAATATAATGAAAGATATGAAGGGTTCTATGCAAGAGTGAAATAAACATTG
>DWEE01000491.1:0-16983 GCA_018245755.1 Parelbella macleannani | reverse complement strand
CGTGTGCAAAATTTCAAATTGATCAGATTTCTAGAAACCGGTGAAAATTGAGCTCAAAGATTCCGTTACATACATACATACATACGACCGAAGCTAATATAAAGCGTATAAAAAAACAACATCACATAGAACGGAATCTGTTACATTCGTAACACAAAAATCTTCCATCATGTACACTTTTACGGACAGAGTTTAACGATTCCGCTGTGCTATACATACGATCAATATAATATGTAGTTACTATACTAAGTACATAGGTACATAAGTTTCATTAGGACCGTAGCTATGGTAGTGTGGGTTAACGGCACCGGGGTTATCTCGGGGTCGTAATGACGACGGCAATAAAATAATAACATGTCCATTATTACATGACCTCGACGTCATAACGTAGTTGTTAGAAATAGATATATTTTAAATGTGTCAATGAAATTATTATTGTGAATGTCTTAAACCTTCGCTTGGACATGTGGGTTAACTGTGCAGTTTATGACGTAGTTAATGTTAAGGAGACAAAAAAGAAAGATGGCACCCAAAAATTTTAATTTTTAATTGCATGTTTATTTCTACACCTGCCAAAATTCACTACACGCATACAGCCGGCACAAAAAGGCAGGCGGTAGCGGCTGGATGAGAACTGCGGAGCATGGGGTGTTGTGGAACACCTTGGGAAAGACCTGTGTCCAGCGGTGGAACGGTAAAGGCCGATGTGATGATGATGATATAGCTAACATATCTTATAAACTTGGATATGTAATACATTCGGACGCGAGGAAACAAAATGTATAAATGTATGTTATATGGTATGAGTAGACTATTAACAAGACACATGTATATAAGATTCTAAATTCAAAAATCTAATTCATAATTTTCCTTATATAATTGCACAATACTCGTAAAATATAATACATTGGGCTCCTCAATCGCTTGTATATTGTACACAATCTATTTCATATCATTGAGCAAACGGCGCAATGAATAACAGTGACGAATATTATATTTTTACAAGTAAAAATCGTTTCCTTCTCGGAAAAGTAACAAACAGATATGAAATGAATAGACATCCTGTATTTCCGGTTCTGTCGCAATCGCATGCTATCAATGCGAACGACACATTGACACTGTGTTACGCCGTTACAGGCGTTCCAACTTAGTTTAGATACTCACGATTATTATTATTATTATTATTATATACCATTGCTCACCACCTGTCCCATAGAAAGTAAACGTAACTGGTGAAGCATGTTAGTGTACTATACTCCTCTGCCTGCTTTTACAACCCGCTTCGGGGATTATAGGCGTGTGTAACGTTTAGGATTATCACTACATATTTTTATATCACCAACAATAACACACGTATTAACATGCCATGTCGCAAACGGGGTAGGCAGAGATCACTGACAATGAATGTCAAATATCTCTATCTTACCAGACCTGATGCACTTCTTCAACATTCGTCGCATTTTTGTACACGCACACCAGTTTTGAAGACTTGGGAATAACAAAATATTTGTTTAAAAAACTCCAGGTATTTGCATCTTTTTTTAGACTGTATACATTTCAAGTGCAGTGCAAACTGATAAATGTTAATAAAGAGGGCGCGATGACCTCTGTGCGCTCCCAAAAACGTCCGACCGGCGCTTGTTGACCCGGAGTTGAATAACTTGCACGTGGAATTTGTATCAGGGGCGAAGGAGTTCCAAGAAATATAGATGACAGGCTTCGCTTTATAAGAAATGTATGCTGAAAGATTAAACATCACTTGCCGTTAGGGTGACGAACACATTAGAATATCCACACACTTTAGAATTCTCCATAATGTCCTTTAAAGAGTGCCGCCTACCCGCAGTTGACCAGCGAGGCAGGCAACGATCTTAGCTCTTTTCTTTCTGAGAGGAGAGCCATGTCCAACAGTGGAAACACAAAAGGCTGACGATGATGACGTAGGCAAGAAACGAACTCGAAGTGGCAACGAGGAAAATATGCGGAGACGAGCCTTTGCTTCCGACCACTCCAGGGGTCAACGTATTTAGTCTCCTTTGTTCCAATTGGTTCAGACGCGCCTTTTTCCTACCTGCTCGCCCGTAAACTGGGTTCCACTCCACCTAGCCCACACACACACACATACCCACACACACACACACCCACACACACCAACACACCATTATTTCTTCGGCCGATTGTTTTAATTGTTGCTACTGGCAATGCGATTTCCAGGAATATTTTTTTTTTTCTCGCTCTTCCAAGAGTCATAGACAGTTTAATATTCCCGGGTAATTCTCACTTATACAGATTTCAGTTTTAAAAAAGTTTAAACAAGATAAGCTCGTAATGGCTACACCTTTATAATGAGGTTGTAACGTAGAACAAAATTAATACAATGAAATTGAAGGTACAATGAATTTATCATACCAAATTCTAATAACACAACAGTATAATATTAATAATACTATTGCCCGGTGTATGGCAATAGGCTCACCACTTACTCCATGGGACCTAAACGTAACTGGTAAAACGGTGAGAGTGTATTACACTCCTCCCTTCGGGGATTACAGGCGTGATGTCAGGTTTTTTTTTTATAATACTAAAGTGTACATCGCCTAAGAACATACTAACTATTAAATACACATTTACGTAGGTTCCAGTAATCGCACGTTTGACGAGCCACTGAGCCGCGCCGCCATGTTTGTATAGAAAGCGAAACCTACCTCTCTGCAGACGGCCACTTGCCAGAGTACTTTAATACCACTTCGTGCCTACCTATCTAGCTCCATAGACTGCTATAGATGCCTCACCTACCTACGTCTCTCACAATCAAAGGGTTGCCCGTAACTGGAAACTTTATATGCAAATGTATGGGTGCCTCGTTACGATTGATCTAATCTATATAGTGTTACTTGTATAAATGAAGCCACGTAAAATATTTAAAGATAGATATTTGGGATTTAGCGCTCTCTCCCTACTCTGCAAGGGACCTAGGATGATGATATAGGCAACAGTAATCCCTACACCGGAACTAGATAAATGATATTTCCTACATAATCTAACAATCCATATCAACCATAAGACAAAGACATTATTTCTAAACAGAAGAGAAAATTATTTACACACGCTTATAGCAGGGAATGAAAAAAAATACAGACCCATGGATTTACGATAGCGTTAAAAATAAACTGAATGATGAACCTAAATGAGGTTTGCAAGAATAGGAACATTTGGCACTCCGTGCTGTCTACCTTGTGAGGGCCTTGGCGTGAAGATTTGTACATTTTTGTGTATGTATGTTAAAAATAATGGCGTATAACACTGAACGATAGTCTAACGACGTAAATGAGCTGATCTAATTAGAGAACAGGCTGTTTTCCATGTGAACGAAATTATATCCGGATATGCTATGCATAGAAAAAAAACAACAATAATAGAACTAATATTGCATGCATAATCAAATCAATGACAATCTATATGTTGCAACTGCAACGTGTGCGAAAACAGCGCAATACGCGGTGTCACGCGGCTGTTTCCATTGATGCTTCTAACATAAACCATATATTCTAATTATTAGTCCTATGTCCAGCAGTGGACGGGAGTGGGCTGATGACGGTAACGATAACTCTAGTTGATATTAAAGACGATGATTTTTATTTCAACAATATTGAAGGGAGTAATTTAATTTTAATGCGAAGCACGACTGTCAGATAATTATGTGTCAATTTTATTTGTAAACAAACTTGGCAAGCGGCAATAGAAAATAAATTCGTAATCACCAAGTACACATTAACAAATGAACTAAGTAATTGACTAATTAGCCTCAGCTAATCTTTATTAGCTTTCCTCAGAAATAACTTAGTACCGTAGCATCACGCCCATAATCCCGGAAGGGGTAGACAGAGGAGTGTAGTACACTCCCACGTTTCACCACCTCAGTGAACAACAAATTCCTCATTAAGTAAAGGCATGAATGGATAAATTTCAAATGAGTTAATAAATAAACAAACAATGAAAATCCACATTATATACTGCAGTACTTCTTCCTAAGGACTTATGCAAACAACAGACGCAAAGAAAGAAAGAAAGAAAAAAAAGTAAATAAGCAACAATGAAAAAACACACGAATGTGATTCTTGATAAATGAAGGTTCAATTTACTTTTAGCTACATTAACTACAATGACTACATAATAGCAAGTGGGCCGCACGCGCCTGCCTACCCACCTGCTTCGATAATACAAAATACTAACAAGACACAACGAATAACGTTTACATAGGGAACAAATGGATAAAAATTGTATTTGATTAAGATAGTGACGAATATATAAGACCTGGCGTGATGATATAAATGAAATAACTCGAAGAGAATAGAACAGAGAATAAAAACCGATTCAAAAGTCTGTAGAAAAAGTAAAAATACGTTTTCATTCACAAATTGGTAACTCCCACCAGCAGCGACATCACCGATTGACAGCATAATCAAGCAGCGTTTGAAGCCGCGACATCAAGCGGGTCAGTGGCACAGCGCGCCGCGTCTATACGAGCGGGGCGACGCGCAACGGTGATTTTCATTTGCGAAAATCCAGCCAACGGTCGACACTCCAATTACAGGCTTCGTTCACTCTTTCGTCCATGAATAACGAGACGGTGAATATTTTGGGCCCCAAATCGAAAACTACGCAAGTATCTTTCGAGTTCAAACAGAAAATCGTCGAATTTTAAATTTCTGTTTTATAACTTTGATCCATACCGTATTTTGGTGAAGATATAGGTTACGACATATAGGATACGATTAGTCGTATATATAATTGGGAGTCGTTTTGCAAGTCGTTCAACCATTAATACTTTTACAAATACATGTTTCTAAGAATGACAGAATATTGATAAGAGTTAGGGGTCACAAACTCTTCTTACCAAATTGTGTGGTTTTAAAAACAAGATCAAATCGGGCGACTCTAGATCTGAACGGTGGCAGAAACTATTGCAAGTCAATCTGCACCTTCTAGGGTGTCATTATTAATATTCGCTAATAACGGATGCGAAGCCGTATATTTATACTTATATCTCATTGTATGAGTATGTAACACTAGAACGTTATTAGAATTGAAGATCGTAATGAAACCCATAAAAATGACGACATAGAACTTGTACATTCGTACTAAGCTTGTATTCAAGCATGCAGAATTGCATTTTTCTTTTAGTTAAGTAATAAAATAAAGTCTACTTAAGAAAGCGAAACAAATGGACGGAAACCAACAGCCACATAGATGTTATAAAAAGACAGAAAATAACTAACTTATTATGTAAATACGGTCACAGTTCATTCGTTCACAGGGTGAATGGTAAACGGTTCTAGAAATCCGTTCATCGTTTTACCTTCCAATTACCTAATTTCCCTAGTACGCTAGGAAATACCCGAACGGCAATGATTAATAAACATCTCGCGCTTTTTCCCCGAGATGCGTTACGGACCGTTACGACGGATATCATCTGCGAACAAGGCGAGTTGCCGGCCCAACGGCGATCATCGGAGTTTTTTGCGAGCGCCGGAAATTATGTGTGAATCAATCCCGGATACACGCAATGAACGGAATCCGAGTGAACGTTGAGACACTGCGGGGCGATCACTGCGAAGATTTACTATCAATAATATCTATATCACTAATATCGTGATATTATAATAATGAATCAATAATAATGACTGTGATATATGAATGTACCTTTGTACATTATACGCATACTTTTATCACGCCTGTACTGAAATAGAGACAAACCCTCATTAGTAGAACTATCACTTTTCACCAATTATACATCGCATGTAACAGAGGTGAACCGGTTACTATTATTAAAAGGGGAAATTTTCGATTAACTAAATGCCAATCATACTTTCCTTAATCGAGGATCGAACTCAAGACATCTTGCTCAGTAAACGCGCTTGCAACCATTAGATCAAAGAGGCAGTTAAGGATATATAAATGCATTAATTTACAAATAAAAGTAAAGCAATCCAGATCTGTGTTTACAGATCAGAAAGTACGATTGTCAAATATCTTTATTTTTCTAAAAGATATATGACAATCGTACTTTCTGCCTCGTTGGTCGGGTCGTTGCGAGCGCGACTGCTGATCGCGAGGTTCTGGGTTCAAATCCCGGATCGGGTACTATTGGATTATTCTAATTTTAGAATTTCTAGTAGTGAATCAAAGTCTGCGTCTGTGCCCGGCATATGGCAATAGGCTCACCACCTATTACATGGGACTTAAACGTAACTGGTGAAACGTGATGGTGTTCTACACCACTTCGGGGATTACAGGCGTAATGTTACGTTTACTTTCTGCGTTACATCTGCGTAAGGCGTCGGAGACGTAGCTTAACAATATAGTAGTATGTAAAAGCAAAATATCAAATGTAGACTCGTCAGTAAAGCCACTGGATATTTGCATAACAACTAGTACCCACTTCACTCGTCGCACCTACGCGCATGTAATCAATGCAATATGGCTGTGAATGTACATCCTGCCCTGGGCACAAGGTGCAATTCAAGTGCTGGAGCAACCTTGCCCTTAATATTTATGCCGCATCTACACATCAATAAGGGCCATACAATCCGTGCGACTCACCGTGGAACTGCTCAAGCGACTTGACCTACGACTAGCTACGTTGTGCTGTGATAGGCACCGTTCCATTGATGCCCGTTTCAGGGCGACCTTATCCTTTTTATGTTCCTGTAATTACCTCGTATATTATGTTTTGAGGAAAAAACAGTAACTATTGCGAGGGAAGGGAAAAACATACGAATAATACAATGTTGAACGAGAAAGTGTGTTATACAGGTCTAGGTGTCCTACAATATGCGTAAAAGACTCAAACTTATTACACAGAGCACATCGTCATCATCATAATCAGCCTACTGTCGTCTACCGCTGGACATTGGATTCTCCAATAGCACACCACTGAGCTCGATCTTTAGCTCTTCGAATCCAACCGCCGCCAACCACTGCGCATATCGTCACTCCACCTAGCTGACCGCAAGATTCGATATATCCCACATAACTTGTTGTATTTTTATAAAACTACCCGACTTTTCTTCATTTTAAAACACGAAACGACCAAAAATATAATTAAAACGACATATTAAGATTAGAAAGTAAACAATGATATTTGTCGCTTACAACTTAAAGGGTGGTATAAATATATTAATATTATTGCAATTTGTATATAATAATAATAACAGTTTATAAATTTCTAATAGATATTAACCGCCCCCATAGTTTTGTTAGGCAATAAACCGCTTCATTGTAACGACGAAACCTTCTACGTGGGTGTTGCTAATAATATACGGGGGGATAACCACCATCGAACTATCATCATCATTATCATCAGCCTATTAAGTCCATCACTCTACTGTTCGACAAAGACCTGATCTGAGGGTTTTTTTAACATAATCTCCACATTGGGCAAGCGGGCTGGGGATCTCACTGCAGCGCCCACGCTAACACCATCGTGTGCACTATGCAAACGCTACGCTAGCGATATCAATGGCCCTTAAGCAAATATCGAGTCGCTTTACGACCTACGAACGAGCTTCCTCAGTGGCCTTTAAACGCCGCGGTTATCGTTTGATTTACGATCGCTTGACGGACAACTTGTTCGCCGAATTGTGCGCACTTCGAACTCTTCGAGCGCTGAACGGAACTGCGAACGGTCAACGAACTCGTGCGTACGTGTTAGCAGGGCGCTCGCAAGCGTGCACGCTTTTATTGTCGAGGCTGACCTACGGCTAACTCGTCCAGAGCCCTAATTGCACCACCAACATTATTGAGTTAAGAGGTCTCTTAATCGTGGCCTTATCAAATTTCATCGTGAACTAGGACGATACGAGCACACGCAATGTCGATATTGTACGGGAAACTCCAAATATAAAATAGTCGTATTTAAATATTCGACATTCGAGAGCAAAGTTTATATTAAACTTGGTATAAACTTGATAGTTAGTTGAAAATTAAGTTTTAAATAAAAAAAGCTATTATCGTTTTCGTAAACGTGTCTATCCTATTTTTGCAATATTTCACACCGTGCATTATTACTATAATATTATCACGCCAAGTTCCTTATGAGGTGGGCATGAAGCATGAAGGGCTATACCACTTCACCCATGAATTAAACAGTATTCCACTCGTTCTCCCAACCTCGTTAGGTCCAGGAACTACAAAAGTAATGCTGTATGCAGGAGTCTCGTAGTCCTCAAAGCTAACCGAACACAAAAGTGGATCATCGCGAATTATATTCAAGGCCGGTTATTAGTCATTACGTAATTATCACATTTTACATATTAACAGTGAATAGGCTTTTTAAATCCGCGCGTTCCATCAAGGCGTTCATTGAGGCGCATTTACTCTGCATCCATTGGGATCGCTGCCAAAACCATACCCACATATAAGAGAATCTCAAATCGTTAGAAGCTGGAATTTTAATATGAAATTCCGTTATGAAACAAAACGTACAACACGGTAAAAATTAATCGACACATAGGTGCCGTCGTGTTTGAGAAACGGACCTCTTTTCAAATGCCCGTTGAATGGGCAACTTTTTTTATTCAATTATCTTACAAGAAACAGATGTTACATGTTTATGTAAAAAGCGACATTAGTGATAGAATACCATCCCCTGGCTGCGAGTGGCGACAGCTGGTGTGCAGGTGCGGACCGGGGGCGGCACGGGGCAGGTGGCGCTCGGCGGACGTTAGCTCTAATAGGTGATAGCAATAATTACATTGGTGGAATTTCAAGCAGAGTTCTGAGCTTTGAACATTTTTCAAACTAGTGAATTTTTTCCACTTCGTTATCATTTATTTCTACGTTAATTGTTTTAATATTAGACATAATATATTGTAATATTTTCATGAATTTCTTTAATAATTCATACAATATATTGTAATATTACAAAACGTCAATATTAAAAGAAAAACTAAAATTCCGCAAATAATAACCGTGACCGAGGTTATCAAATCTGATGCGAGTTGGTAGAAAAGTCTTATCCGCCGACACTGAATGCATATACGCGCCGAGCGCAGGGTTTTCATGGCGGCAATAAATTGTGGACTAAAAGGTAAAAGGATACGCATCTAATTGGTAGTGGCAAAGGAAGTTTGATTGGCCCGTTGGTCCATTGGTTAGCCGATCCGATTGCTTAACCAGAGGCTGCGGGTTCGATTACCACCCAACCCATTTATTTGTGCAATGAGCACCAGTATTAATTACGTCTGGGTGCAAAAAAAAAATGTATATATGAGCAATAATTCATAAGCCATTGGTTACCATAGCATAGGTCCTGCCATCTTTGGGATCAGATACTCTTATGCCAAGATCCCATTTTTTTAATTAAAGCATAATTTTATTTCACTAAATATAATAATAGCTCGGAAAAAATAATAATAGCTATTGCTAATATAATCCCCCGATACCGGCTTCCGTTTATGATTTAAGCACTGCAGATCTTCAAGGATAGAGATGTTTGGCATTTCATTCTCCGTCTACCCGGCAAGGAACCTGACGTGAAGATAGTATGCATGTGTAACAATAATTGTGCCATAGAACATTATTTTTATCACAGAGAATATTCTATTTGCGAATAAGGCTTCTTCACAACATAACACCTAACATGAATGGATTACGATGTAGTCCTTGACCAACGCTCCACGGACACTTTTTAACCAGCTTACATCGACCTGAACTTTGTCTAAATAGCTATAAACAGCTAATATTAGCAACTTTAAAGTGCTTAGGGATAAATTAATGCGTTTTTCCCATCTGTCGACTCATTGGGTTTTATCCAATATCCCTATCAATGTTGTATTGTTAAATCTACGTCGCCTACTCGGTATCAATTCAATATTGGTAAATCCAGGATATATAGACAATTTTTTACATAAAATTATCTTACATTCCTCTAGCCACAGCCTACCTCAAAAAAAATACTGGCATGTTACTGTTAAATGTTGATTATTAACGTTATTGTGTTAAAGCCAATTTGGAGGTAAAAATAAAACAAATCAAATTTTTTTTAGCGTTTCAGAGTACAATTATTATGATAAATCGATAATAAAATACATTGTATGTACGCTAATAAGATTCATTGTGGGTACTAATTTATAAATGTGATTGGAAAAAATTGCTACAAAACTATAACTCTTATTGTTACATGTCATAAAGCAGAAAATCAAAGTACGTTACTCGCACAGTCAAAGTACATACATTGGTACCAAGCAAATCCGGTTAGACGACTTTTTCATTACTACTACGGTAGCTTTAACGTTGAATTTATAGGTCACACTTGACGAAAAGCAATATACGAGTTACGAACGCGGAGGATATGAAACGCCTCCGTCATACCTGGAGAATGGTGCGGAATTATAATACGATCCATAGCGTATTACGTATTCCCGGATGACCTTGCATTATTAAAAATATTTCATATGCTTTTTGTTGAAGGGGATATATCTGTATTTCGCGACAACTACATATATCAATGTTAAAATAATAATAATAACGACTTCACACCAGATCCTATTCGGAGCGCGCAAACTGCACTAAGTGCCATACACATATCTCTATCAGACATGCTTGATGTTAAAATAAAATTTATGACCATAATATTGTAGAAATTTTTAAAACATTGTTAAGAGGGGCTTCAAGGGGATATTAAGTGACCAAGCTATTTGTCAACATTTAGAGATCCTACTGGAAAAGGGACTTGAGGAATGCAACGACGCCTCTCTGTGTGCTGGGTAAATTCAAGAATATTTTAAATATTTACATGAAGCCATTTAATAAATTATAAATGTCAATAACTTTAAGTGGACAGACTTTTTTCCACTTTACTTTTAGTTGCCTATGGACGATTATTGAAGAATGTTAAGTCAATGATCCATGGGTGAGTGAAACTGTCCTAAAACAAGTTAGTTAAACTAGTTTAACCAACCAATACAAAAATTATGATATTATTAATTATATCACTATAAATATTGTGTCTAAACTGTATAAGCTGCATATCAATTAATTAGGTGCATTAATTTAATTGGGTGTATTATTTTTTCTGAAAAATATATGCAACATCACTCCTTTATCTCCATAAGGAGGTAGGCAGAGGACTATTAATAGTAGGTTTACAATATCAGTTATGGTGTATATCCCATCATGAGTAGAGGAAAGAGCTTATTGCAATTCACCACACACATACAAAAACTCTTGAGTTATTAACAGAAAATAGAAATTAGAAACGCCAATAACACCAGATCCAGAATTGAAACCCAAGAGCTCTCAATCAGCAGTAATGCTCGCAATTACTGAGCCAACATGGTGATCACATTGTTAAAGATAACAACTTCAAAATTTCGTTCAATCAATATTTTAAAAGTCAAACTCTTTTCTTGAAGTTAATCATATTTATGTTTTAAGAAAGTTTACAACTGAAATACTTCAAAGAATTACAATTATTATAATATAAAACGTAACATCACTCATGTAATGCCGAAGGGGTAGACAGAGGAGTGTAGTATATTCCTATGTTTTACCAGTTATGTTTAAGTTTCATGGAATAGGAGGAGAGCCTATTGCCATACACCTGGCACAAATCCAGACTCCAAGTCACTACTAGAAATTCTAAATTAGAAAAAACCAGAAGCACCTGGGGTTTAAATCCAGGGCCTCCCGATCGATAGGTACACTTGCAACCGCTCGACCAACGAGGCAGTGAATTCTTATAATTTATAGTAAATTATTATACTCTATAAAATGTACAACTTAAAATGGTCATCACTTAAAGAGAAAATCTATGCTGTGCATAGATTAGATGCAATTCAGTATATATCAAATTTTATTTTAAATGCCATACAAATTTAATAAATAAAACTAAGGTGTACAGGTTTCTTCACAATATTTTCATTCACCATTATAGCAGGTAATATTTATTCTTAAAACACACATTTTTGTTCAGAGGTGCACATTGTGGATTTGAAGCTAGGACCCGTAGAAATTAATGTCTGGAGTCTAAACCAGTAGGCTACTGGGGCACAGATATAGTGTTTAATATTATTGGCAGTGCTACCATTTGTAGGTTCATTGGATAAACATGTTGGGCCCTGAGAATTAAATCAGAACACCTATAAAATATACACCTCTAATTAAAACAACGCTGAAGGCAAAAGCATATCACAATAAACAATGGGAGTGAAAAATACAGGAAGATCGTTTTTTTATTAAACTTGTCAACACTCATATTATGGTTTATTTAACTGTGCTAACACCAGTTGATAATGGTAATAATATTTTTTTGTAAAAAATTTAATTATCACAATGCAATAAAATATGTTTGTTTACTAACCAAACAATAAAATTAAACAATACTGATTAATTTTTGAACTTGTTCCTGAAGTCATTACTTTTTTGTTTATAACATGTTCATGTCAAGACTACATTTGTCCGTTGTTGTATACACAACAGGATAACACTAATAAAAATAAATTATAGTAGTTAATTAAATTTTTAATCACTATAAAGGTAAATATGAAATTTGAAAATAAAACAATAAAGATATTTTACTTGGCAAACACAAGATGAAATTAATAAATTTGTTATCATTGTATTTCTGCTCACTATACTATATTCGCAATTTCAGAACACTACGGAACATATGGACACAAATCATATACATCATTCTGAATATACAATGTTCTGAGTACCGCCGAACTTCACACGAGATTTCATAAAGCGAACTAAGATACGGACAGTAGACAACGTCATAATAAAATTACAAACTACCGAAGCTAAACAAACACAAACAATAGAAATTGCAATATTCTCAAAACAAATGAACGTAAACAAAGAAGTCTACAAGGAGCGGCCTAAACGTGTTTTCGAAAAAATAAAAGGAAGAATACATCCGATAGATAGCTAACACAAATGTAAACACTTTAAAGTGTATGAATGGAACGGTACACAAAAATAGTTGGATGAAATTTACAAATAAAATAGTTACGTATAAATAACGAACGCCTAAAGCATACAAGATGCGTGTAGCAATGGGACGTAGTTATTTTTTAAGAACTCCACGTTGTACTTAGTACTCACCGTTTTACGACCATGATAGAATCCGTCTGCTCGTTTGTGGACCCTATGATTCGAACTATAATTTACAAACGACACTAATAATTTCGGAAACACCATGAATTTCAACAAAACACCATCAATTCGATTTACAGAATTCACACATCGCTAAATAGCGACAAATGCACTCTTCATCATTACACCAAACCTTACGAATACGCACTTCACTTTTAGGGACATGAATATTACAATAAAATAGATCGCAATGATCGCATCTATATTCACTTTTATCGCAAATCACGAATATCGGACCAATACTATAAAAACCCTTTTAATCCGTTTCTCTCAACAACTCTTCGTAATCATAAACACAAACTAAATTGTTTTTTATAGTACATGCAGCCAACTTCAAAAGCGTTTCATATACCTAACAATGTTCGCGTCACAAGCTTGCCAACCTAAGGAAATTCGAGACAGACGACAATAGGCAGTACCCTAAAGATAATATAAGACTATAGAGGTGTGTTTATTAAAGAATTCCTAACATTAATAGACGCATTTTAATATAAAACTAACTCTAAGTAATAATTATTTTTTTAGGTTTGATTAATAGCGAAACATCACAATACGTTATAAAGGTCACAAATGCTATTGCAAAATTTTTCAAATATTACATACGAACAACATCAGTATAACCTAAATGTTCAATAGATGAGTCTTCATAAAACATGGGGTTTTCGATAATACGCCCAATATTATCTGTGGCTAAGCATAAATGTTTGAATTTGCTAAAACTTGCATTAGAGAACAAGCGCCGACACCCTTAGGTAGGAAGTATTTGAAATATCCTTTATACTAATCCAATAATGTTTTACTTTAACAAAGTAAATATTTTTTACATTTTAACATTATAAATTTTAATATCACTAACTATTGCTAATACTAGTTTGCTATCTAGTTTGCTATCTAGTTAAAAGATATTTTCATAAAATTTCTTAATTCCAAGTTTCTCTTGCCGGTTTTAACATGGGACAACTTAATAATTACAGAAACAGTACAAAGGCTTGCATTTCAAAAGTTACGCCTCATTTTTTTTAAACAAATTCGTTATATGTCTTTGATCATTTTATAAACTATAATAAAATTATTGTAAATAGAAATGAAAAAGTGATATCGGGGCAGTTTTTTTATTCAATTTAGAAGAGCTATAGAGAAACAATAATATTCTGGCAGCTACTACGAATTCAGTTGGTAGCACTAGGTACAAATTACAATGTGCTGGAGGGAAAACGTCAAACTGTTGAGCGGTAATTTCAAAAATAAGGAACATCGTACGCGGTTATTAAAAAAGCTTAATATTCCATTGGAAATTTTTAATAAAACAAGTCTTATTTTGCAAATAATTAAAATTGAGGTTTTTGACATGCATAAAAAGAATAAAATACAACATACCTAGACTGATCGTACTTAATACTTCGATCATATTAAGTAAAGTATTTTGTGTCCATAAAATACACAAAATTACGTACATAAATACATACATATAATCTCATTACTCACGGTTTCAGGAATGGCAGCATCCAAGAATTTGTAAAAACGTAAAAGTACGCCGCCATACGTGCACTGAGTTTGCTGCAACGAGCGCGCAAAAATATTTCAGTATTTAATATAGCTATTATCTTGCTCTTGGCTATTTTACTTTTTCTTCGTTCTTGTAGTTTGCACATAAAACCCATTTCATAAATATGGTACTGGAGTTTACAACTTTATATATACGCGTGTTGTAGCTACACTTATTGACGTTAGATTCAGTTTGTTGTCGCGTGCACCAAACTTGTGATTTTATTACGCGGTGCATAACAAATTTGGTCGACGATCAGCGGGGTCGACGCGCGCGCCACAGCTCAGTACATGTTACGACAAGTTCGCGACTTCTCCCAGACAGTACTTACTAAGCTAGCGATACTGATTCATTCTATTGAATTCTAAAGTACACAAATCCTTTTTACGCGTCTATTCAAAATATAGTTTTGGTGTTTCGAATCCTTTCAAAACTCGATCATGAGATTATGATTAAAAATTCTTGTCATAAAAATTTAATTTCGTATCAATCAATCACTATACAAATCCATGAATTTAATGAAAAAAGTAGTAGAATTAATAAGAATATGTAATAGTCTATCAGATAAACGTTTTAAAAAGACTGATTCAGTCAAAAAATATTATTTATCGCTCTGCTTGATAAAATTTCTATAGCAAGATATTTGTGATGCAATATTGTATGTCCCGCAAATAATTGCTTTAGGTAGAGGCACGTCCACTTCTTATATCTAAAGAGTTCATGATTGATAGGTACATATTCATAATTATTAAGTTTATGTATTCTGTGGTTCATATGAATGGTATCATGCTATATAATAAAATAGTCATAGTTACGACAGTTTTATATAGTTGGTAATAAAATTAGACAAAAATCTAGGATTGTCGAATATTATTATTAAAGAGACTGGGATATTATATCTTGATTGTTTTTTAATTATAACTTTCATAGTACGCTTTAGAAGTGAATGATTTCATTATTGCAATATGATAATTTAAATATTTTTTAACAAAAATATTTAAAATTCAAACTTTACTCTCTTTTCAAATAACGAATCTACCGAGGTTTCTTACTTATTTTACTTTTTATGAGAGGTATAAAAAACCTTTTAACTAAAACGTAAACTTATAATAAAATAAGTAGGTACCTAATTACTCAAGATTTATTCCTACCTCACGAGTGATAAGGTAAATAATGTACTTTTGTCAGTGCAACACAAGGCACACCAATAAAATTCTTGAATTTGATTATCTAACTTATCTTGGCTGCGACCAGACAGAAGAGAAAATAGAAGTCTCCACTATTTGCACCTTATATAAACGGTGCAAACATTAATACGAAAAGGCAGCATCAACATAATAATCGTAATTTCTGTATATGGTAGGCCATTGCTGGATATGTTTGCTTAAAACATTGCCATATCACACAGTCTTTTGTTTTTGGAGCCAGCGGCACCCCACGGCCCGGACCGGTACAGACCGGCATACTTTGCGTTGTCCGTTGCATGATTCTCATTAGGGAACATTTTTGCATCAACGACTATCAATGTTTCAATCTAAAAAGCTACCTATTGCCACTTTATTCTAATTCAGATAGTGATCGCATTCTCTGAGAGGAAAATGAGATTATGCCTTAAGTATTTGCTTGATTCCTTATTCAGTTCTTCGTTTTTCTCTATTATCATATATTTATCCACCAATGAAAACAAAAGGTTAATTTACCAACATCAAACTATATTCTAATCTGAACAAAAAATAAATAAAACGCAAGTCTTCAGACACTAAAATGTTTTTCTATTACAAATGTAATTCATAACATGCCAGTTTTAAATCATCAAGACTACACACGAAGAACAGCAAACCACAAACAATTGTTTTATGTACTTATATTAACCGTAACATCACGCCTGTAATCCCCGAAAAGGTGGGCGAAGGAGTGTATTGGACTCTCACGTTTCACCAGTTACGTTTACGGCCCATGGAATAGGTGGAGAGCCTATTGCCAAAGACCAGGCACAGCTCTAGACTTCGACTCACTACTAGAAATTCTAAATTAGAAAAATTCAATAGTACCCGACCCGGCATTCGAACCCAGGACCTGCCAATCGACAGTCGCACTTGCAACCACTCGACCAAAAAGGCAGTCAAATATTAAGTCAAGTACTTATATTAAGATGATTTAAATGGTCAGTGAATGTCTCGTTGGTCGAGTGGTCGCAAGCACGACTGCTGATCGGGAGGTCCTGGGTTCAAATCCCGGGTCGGGTGCTAATGGATTTTTCTAATTTAGAATTTCTA